>CAUZXP010000469.1:54329-60562 GCA_963584105.1 Alviniconcha strummeri | reverse complement strand
TGGTAACACCAACAGACGGACATAAACCACGACGATAGAGACAGGCAGACAGACAGACAGCTGTGGCGAAAACCCGCGTGTCACTGACTGGCCAAGGAATAATGGCGAGGTTGATGATGCTACAGCCAGAACGAGAGACGGTCGGGAAAACAGAGAGGCAGGCGGACAAAAAGACGGACGGGGAGGCAGACAGAGAGGCGGACGGACAGATAGACAGACAGACAGAGAGACAGACTAACAGAGAGGCAGCTAGGGCCATGCTGACAGCTACCTGCACGTCCCTGAATGGCCAAGGGATGGAGGGAAGAGTGATGATGCCTCAGACAGACGGACAGACAGACAGACAAAGAGGCAGACAGACAGCTAGGGCCATGCTGACAGCTACCTGTACGTCCTCGAATGGCCACGGGATGGAGGGAAGAGTGATATATGACACCTCAGACAGACAGACAGACAAAGAGGCAGTCAGACAGGGATGGACAGACGGACATTCAGACAGAGGCCGTAATGACAGCTACCTCCACGTCCTTGAACGGAAAGGGGATATCGGGCAGGCTGAGGGCGTCCGCTGCCGAGGAGGTCCCCACGACGATCATCAGCACAGCACAGCCCCACTGCAGAGACAGAAAAGGTGGCTGCTGAGTCTGCATAGACATGCAGTTTGTTTATCAATCAATTAATCAGTCAATCAGTCAATCAGTATAGTATTTTATGTCTGTTCACATCGAGGTGATATTAGAACCCACAAAATAATAAATTATACTCATTTACCCACATGACTGTGAACAATCAGTTGAACAGTATGATTGATAACATCTATACAAAATATCTCTTACGTTGTTGCAAGCATTTAAGTCATATCCATTTTTCTGAAATAACTCTGTGGTAATAGGACATTCAAGTAGGCTGTGTTTAACAGATAAGATATTTTTACAAACGCATGTCACATTCTGTGAATATTTAGTGCTCCATGAATTTAGACGTAACTTGTATATTACTCTTGCTAAATATCTTGAACAAGAAGGTATCGCAAATTTACTTTTTTTCAGTTTGTTTAATCAGGGCATACGTTATTTATCTGCTGGCATTAGTTTGTCGTCGCAGAGTTAACGATAATTAAGGCACAGCCCCACTGCAGAAACAGATCTCTCTCTCTCTCTCTCTCTCTCTCTCTCTCTCTCTCTCTCTCTCTCTCTCTCTCTCTCTCTCTCTCTCTCTCACACACACACACACACACACACACACACACACACACACACACACATACACACACACACACACACACACACACACACACACACACACACACACACACAAACCTACCAGCTCAAACGGCCATGTAGTCTATTACACGTATCAGTCAGTGTTATCACTGTCGTCCTGTATCTTAGTTACAGTGCAGGTAACACCTCTTTCGCTCGTGAGGGACAAAGTCCAAGACATTGTCCACAGGACACAACTTTCAAAGAGAAAAGGCGGCCGAAGCGGATTCGAGAGAGCCGGTTTGGCCTAGCGGTAAGGCGGTAGGCTGGTAAGCGGAAGGACCTCGGTTCGATACCGCTTCGGCTCTCCTTTCTCTTCAAAAAGGTTGTGGTTTGTGGACACTGTCCTGTGACTTTGTCCATCACTTCCTACTGAAACATTAAAATGGCTCTCTTCGCTGCCCATCTTAATGCAGAAGTCATTCTGGTGGTGACAGTGTAGCGACATGGTATATATAATATCCCCCCCCCCCCCCACCTCCATATCCCCTTCCCCCCTTCTCCCCGTCCCTAATAAGCCTTATGGTTTCTGTGGACGTTAAGCACCATGTTTACTTACTTAGCGGATTCGAACCGAGGTGCCTCTGCATGCTTACCAGCCTAACGTCTTACCGCTAGGCCAAACCGGCTCACAACGGAGATACCTGAGAAACGGGGGTTGCCGTTAAGCTTATATTTATCAGCCTCCCTTTCCTTCATAGTAAACATTTTGCTTTACGTCCAAAGAAGCGAAGTAGCCTATGAGGGACGGGTAACGGACGGGTGGGTTGGGGGGGGGGGGGGGGGAGGTGGAAGAAGGGGGCAAAAGAGTGAAGGCTCGACTCAAACTCCAAGCACTGGTTTACGACATCCTTCCTTCAACCACTGCCGTATTTAGTTACGCCATAGGTCCCAGAAAACTGTCAGCTAACGAGCAGTTTTTTTGTTGGTACACAAACAGTAGTAAGTTTGATACGAACAACTCAAGTTATATCAGACGTTTGTTTTATGTTGCCATGTTGCTTACGCCAGCTCAAATAAAACCAGAATCGTTTGAAACTAGACGGAACTTCCTTTTTTTTTTTTTTTTTACCCGGGATGGATGTGTCTCATATTTATGTGCGTGCCTGGGCGCTAGGTTACATCCACAGCCTTATCAGTACCCGAACCTTTCGGAGGGCGCTGACCGCGTCGGTGGACAGCTGCGCGGAGATAAAGAGTGCCCCTTCAGTGGCGTAACTAAATCTGGCAGAGTTTGGAGGAAGGTGCCGGGAAGCGATGCTCGGAGTGTGGGCTCGACTGTGCATAGTTACCGACCCGGAAGACCGAGGAGGCCGCGTGGACCGTCACCAGAACAATAGATGTGTTAAGTGTCCCCTCGCCACTGCGTAGCAAATAGTGTACTATGCAGTAGCTGTTTCAACTGCTGTGCGGAGTAGAGTCACAAGGACAATGTCCGTAGCACTGATGCTGAGTAACAACTGAAGCAAAAGAAGTCCAACTTTCGGAGCCCAGCTCTGTCTCCCTGCTCTTGATCTCTTCTGGGCTAACTTGAGGGTCCAGCACCACCTGATTTCGCCTGGACCCGCAAAAGTGTCTAACGTCTTCGTGAGAGTCCAGCTCACCTCCCTCCTCTTGATCTCGCCTGGACTCTGTCCTTCATAGTAAACGTGGTGATTAACGTCCACAGAAACCATAAGGCTTATTAGGGACCGGGAGAAGTGGGGCGGAGGGGGTATGGACGTGGGGGGAGAGGAAGATTATATACCTATCTCTACACTGTCACCACCAGAATGACTTCTGCATTAAGATGGGCAGCGATGAGAGCCATTTTAATGTTTCACAATTGTGAGGGACAGAGTCACAAGACAGTTTCCACAGACGACAACTTTTCAAGAGAAAGGAGAGAAAAAGCGGGTTCGAACCGAGGTCCCTCTGCTTACCAGCCTAACGCCTTACCGCTAGGCCAAACCGGCTCACTGTCCTTCATAGAGCGGGAAGAAAGTTTATAAAACAAATTATAAGCTGAACGGAAGCCCGGTTGTCTAATGGTTAACACTGGATTTTCACGCCGGCGATCGCGAGTTAAAATCCAGGTGGAACCTAAAATCTGCCCACATCCCTCCCACCCCTTTAAAAAAATTATTTTTATTTTTTACTAACACTGAACCGCGAGTCTCTGTGTCAATATTCTCATGACAGAAAACAGCTTCAGCGCTTCAACGCCGGTGAAAAAGCTGCATGAAGAATGGGTTTTGGCCAGTTAGTAATAAAATCAACAGCATAAAATGGATACCTCATTGTCTCTGTCTCAAATGGCCTAATTGCTTCTAGCTGAACTTCAAATGGTTATTATCTGTATTGTATTACTTCATTTTTGCATTATTAAGTGGTATTGAAAATTAAGGGTTGTTTGATGTGCTTTGCTGTAATATCAATTATAATGTCAGTATTTCCAACCAGAATGGCAACTATGATATTCGATAATAGAGCGGATCAAAGCTATACAGTTCCCCCTCCACTTGCCTCCCCCCACTCCAATCTACCTCTCCAACCCCCCACCCCACTCCTGGGCCCATTACGCCCTTCCTGTGGCGCACCAACAGCCTTGTGACTCTAAATTAACAAAACTATAAACCGACGTACACCGCTGACCATCTTAAAGCATGCAGATATTATTCTGGTGGTGACAGTATAGCATTAGCTCCCGCCTCCCCCCACCCCACCGCCTGTAACCTGTAGCTCCCGCCTCCCCCCACCCCACCGCCTGTAACCTGTAGCTCCCGCCTCCCCCCACCCCACCGCCTGTAACCTGTAGCTCCCGCCTCCCCCCACCCCACCGCCTGTAACCTGTTTCTCTCTCCCCCTCCCCCCTTCCCATCTCGGTTCTCGCCATTTCCTCTCCGGAGACAAGTCAGTTATTACAAGTTTATTGAGAAAGGCACACCACATAATCAGTCCGTAACCTAAAATGAACATGTTGCTGTATAAGTATGAACTTAACTTTGTAGTTTGCTCTGCTCCAAACTATGCATGTTCACACACATACGTTTTACCTCTTGTGTTTCTATGCTATGATAACAGAATATGAACCATGACACAACATCGCTAGAAAAAAGTTTAAAAATTAATTGTAAATAATTATAAGCTTCATTCGAATAAAAAATAAGCTAATAGCCAAATACGGAGCTGCATCAGAATACACTGAAATACGTTTTAGACGCAAACGGATAATTATAAGCATTTGGACTTTCCCGAACACAAAATTATCTAAACTAATCAGAGGCGGGTCTTTAATCCTTTTTTTCTTTTCTTTTTCTTTTCTTTTTCTCCATCATTATTTCATCCGACACAGCCCTTGTGTCGCCTTGTCGCCTACGGGGCGTAAAGTTACTTACTTGTGTCGCCTTGCCAGTGGTAAAAATAATAGTGTTGTTCGTCTTGGTCTGCCCTGATAACGGGGCGTTAAAATCCAAGAACTAGTGTCTGTTTGTCCAGGGTTAACCCTGTTAACAGTTCACGGGACGTTAAAATCCAAGAACTAACTACGGTGTTCATCCTGGGGTAGCTTTGTTGACGTTAAAATCCAAGAACTAACTGCTGTCTGTTCATCCTCGGGTAGCTTTGTTGACAGTTGACGGGATGTTAAAATCCAAGAGCTACCGTGTGTTCTCCTAGGGTAACCCTGTTAACAGTTCACGGGACGTTAAAATTCCAGAACTAACCGTTTTTCCTTCCATCGCGTTGGACTGACGTCAAATCAAGACAATCGTTGCGCACGTTAAAGATACCATGTCCACTTTTGAATAAAAGAAGTCCAAAAGCATCGTGACGCTATAGAAAACACACGTAACCACACCGTTGCCGTAACCATAATTACACCTTAACCGCAACGAGGACCCACCCGTTTTTAAATTACACGGACGAAATAATAAAGCTCCCTTGTTTAAACAGGGCGTTAATTGTGGCTACTGCTCCTTAAATAAAAATCAAATCAGCCACTTTGAACTTGACTGAACTGTCGAAGCTGTCAACATTGCGAGGGCTGTCGGCCAAGCGTTAAGACGTCATATAGCCGTCACTGTAATCGAACGGACGTCAGTTCGGTTATCCGCTTTGGCTCTCCATTCTCTTTTTTTTTTTTATTGTTTGTGGACACTGTCTCTTGATTTCTTGCCTTTCACACCGAGTGAAACATTAAACTGGCTCTCAACGCTGCAGGAGTCGTTGTGGTAGTCACAGCTAGTGCAGAGTTGGGTGTCATTATTAAGTCCCTCTGCCCCCCATCTCCTGGGATCTCTGTCCCCGCCAGTACCTCTCCAAGTTGAAGTTCAGTGTTGCTCTACGTCCACAGAGACCATAAGGACTACTAGGGACAAGGGAGCCAAGAACGGCCACCTCGACTTTCACAATGCTCCTGAGCTCTATCGCGAACAAGTTCAACGTTGCTTTACGTCCACAGAGACCATAAGGACAATTAGGGACAGAGAAGCCCATGACGACCACCTCGACTTTCACACACAGCTCCTGAGTTCTGTATAGCTCTCCAGAGACAAATGGCCAAAAGAAAACAATGAAAGCCTTTAACGAACAATGCTGTCCGTCCGTACAGACATTCATCATGATGACGCAAGGTGACCCAGTGGACAGCAGATGGCCGTTAAACAATGAAAGCCGTTAATGAACGATTCTGTCCGCGCGTGCATACATTCACCATGATGACGCAAGGTGACCACCGGTCAACACAGTCACTGGACAGCAGATGTCCGTTAAACAATGAAAGCCGTTAACGAACGATGCTGTCCGTGCGTACACTCACCATGATGACGCAAGGTGACCACTGGACAGCAGATGGCCGTTAAACAATGAAAGCCGTTAACGAACGATGCTGTCCGTGCGTGCAACACTCACCATGATGACGCAAGGGGACCACCGGTCCACACAGTCACTGGACAGCAGATGGCCGTTAAACAATGAAAGCCGTTAACGAAC
>CAUZXP010000469.1:44329-51829 GCA_963584105.1 Alviniconcha strummeri | reverse complement strand
TTTCCATACATCAGTCTCGTGTTTACTCTAGCTCTCTCGTGGCTAGACCACACAGCCAGCAGATACTTTTTGTCATCGTTTTTAGTTAACACACGATAATACTTTGTCCTTTTGCCTTTAATTCAGCTCCCTCTTTCTGTCCGTCATTCTACCCCTGTCAGTCCTTTCAAACCTTCCTTGAAACCTTTCTCTTCGTAAAAACCTTTTCTTTAGTCCCGTTGACTTGATATACGACTCTCTGTGTGTGTGTGTGTGTGTGTGTGTGTGTGTGTGTGTGTGTGTGTGTGTGTGTGTGTGTGTGTGTGTGTGTGTGTGTGTGTTCGTGATGTGCGTATTGAATTTTGAAAATATGTGCATTTAAAGAATAGAGCCCGTGCAGGTTAGGCGCTTTAAGTACCCATTCTTCTTATTATTAATTATGCAGGCTTGGTGAAACTGTGCACATTTTTATGGTTTGCCTTGATGGAATTAAAGAGAAAGAGACAGATAGAGAGACAGAGAGAGACGCACACAGACAGAAGCACGTTAAATTTTGACTTAACATACTTTTTTTTTTTTTTTTTTTTCCCGTACTGAACGCTGGTCTTAGTTTTCCTGGTGTTTTTCTTGTTTCTACTGAACTTTGTTTTCTTATGCCTTTCTTTCTTTTTACTGAACTCTGGCCTTAGTCTTTAAAAAAAAATCTTCCGCCCCACAGAAGTTTTCTTATGTTTCTTTTTCTGCCGAGCGGTGGCCTTCAGATTTCAAGCATGTGGGCTCAGAATATTGGCCATGAACCGAGAAAATGGCCGTGCGCGTTAAAGATTTTACGATGTCAAGAAACGTTGACGGCAAACTTCTGCAAGTATACATTTCTCTGACGTTGTGGATTCATTTGTAAGGCTCGGTAGCGCATCATTTTCCCTGCTTTTCCCTGAGGAAAAATGTCCAAAATGTGTGTGTGTGTGTGGGGGGGGGGGGGGGGGAATAATAATCGGACAGTTAATTTTTCCCCAGCTGACCCATATATCCCCCCACCCCACCCCCACACCTCCCTCCGACCTCCTTACCCCTCACCCCCCAACCCCCCAAAATCACAATTCCTGTGTCTAGGCTAAATGCGTCTGACATTCATTTTATGTGGGGAAGGGGACCATTTCCCGATCACACAAAAACAGCTTAGTTACATTGTGAATAATATGAATAATCTGGTTTATGTGGTTTCTTCGCACTCACTTCCAATAAAAATTAATAAATAAAAAAAACAAAAACAAAACGAGCAAACACACGAGCAAATAACAAACAAAACAACAACAACAAGCGCATCACTTTAGTACACCTTGCCTGTACGTTAACAAACGCGATTTTTACGAAAGTTGATTTAACCCATTCAATGCCCCAGGACGTCGTATGACACACATACACATACTTATAGGACGTCGTGCGACTTCATGATTGACTATTTTAAGTTTTCACGTATTCTCACGCCATACAACGTTCCCCAAACAGTGAGTTTGATCTGCTCAGCCTTTTTTTGGAGACTAATCCTGGGAGGAAACTGCATTCAGTAGTACAGTTTGTTGGCAGTGAAAGGGTTAAATAACTATATGACCGCACGAGCTTTCATCAGTCGTGGCGACTGTCACTCACACGGCCTATAATTCCCTTTTGACTCTGTCCACCTAACTTTGTCCGAGCCAAATATTTTACCCTTAAGTGTGTCCAGCTTACGTACAGAGCTACAGAGCTATATACAGACACCAATTTAATGTCCTTCAAAATGGCCGGGCCGGGGATGGAGCCTTTGATCGCCTGGCTACCTACTCCTGTTCTAGACTTTTTATTCCACTCCACTCGGATTATCTGAAAGTCTTCCTCCAGTCCAAACTGCCCAGTGGTCAGTTATGACTGGCGTTGATTGTCGGTCTGCGATTAAGTGGTAGTTAACGTCTGGCGCGGAGACTTGCGGAGGATATCCTTTGATATTAGAGTTCCCAGTTGCCATTGGTCAGTTGGTAGTTAGTGCTGGAGCCCCAAAACACTGTGTGATCTTTACAAAATATAAATGTTGACGGACACCGCTGGAAAGGTTTTCGAAAATTCCCCAGAGAAGTGCATGCAACGACTATCTGAAGGTATAAACCCGGGGCTGAGACAAGGGAGAAAAAAACAACTTTACACACACACACACACACACACACACACACACACACACACACACACACACACACACACACACACACGCACGCACTCGCGCACGCAAACGCGCGCGCACACACGCACGCACGCACGCACGCATGTACATACTCACGTAAGAACACATACACACACACACCCTTACGTCCTACACACACACACACACACACACACACACACACACACACACTCAGACACACACACACACACACACCATTACGTCACGTCGTAAAGAGTCTTTGGGTCCACTCCAACTCTAGTTGCCAAACGAGATGTATAAAATTAAAACAAAATTTAAAAAAACGCTACCATTATCCTTTAGACAGAAGACAAAAACATGGAGCTGTGCTTGCGTAGAAACTGTGTCACTATAATCTAAACACACTAACTCAGGCGTAAATAAGCCAAACAAATACGTTTACAGTGGACACAAAACCTTCCATTCACTTAGGGTCCATTTAGATCCTAAAATACTTACATGTTCTTTGTGTATGTGATCTTTCTTCTTCTACTCCCCCCCCCCCCTCCCCCCAACAACCGTGATCTGTGTTGTGTGATCTTCACACATTTCTCTACCCCTTTCTTTCCACAGGCGAGTGATTTTGTGGGACTGGAAATTAAAGCATTGCCATTGCTTATGCGCACATTATCTGTGTGTACCGTGTTTGTGTATGTTGATATAAGCACTCGCTCAAGTCTAATAAACCATTTGAATCAGAAACATACCTCCACTTAGATGCCCAAGTGAATGGAAAAACAAAAATCCTGCCTAGCTAGGCAAATGAATAATTGGGCGCTTACAAAACAGGGATGAATACAGAGATTAAGGCCACTGCCCGCTTCTCTGGCCTTGATCTCCACCCAGCTCCATAAAGAAGCCGAGGGAAAAGTTTTCTTCGAGTATCGCTCCGTTTTCACGGCCGTAAAATATTATGGGGTGGCAGCAAACACGAAGTGGATGGATGGAGTCTTCTGTGTCACGACTAAGGCTTGCTGGTGGAAGACAGTCAAAGTGTGGCAGGAGACCATCAATGTCAGCAAACCTTTCGCAAGATGCGCGGACACACACAGAGACTACATGGTTAATTATAGAATCGACAGCCTTTTCACCCCTCTTCTTCCCTCCCCCCTCCTACTCCCCCCCCCCCCCCCCCCAACAATATTTATGCATAATTATGGTCGAGTAAATTATCAGGTAGTGTGCAAGTTCAAAGGAGTTTATGCAGTACTGTATACGGTCAGATTATGGTGAACATTCATAAAAGGCTAAATGGCGATTATAGGTTTTGTTGATGGCTAGCAGATTTGTCTATAGGCTATACTGATGACTCTAAGTGGCGTTGTGATGACTGTTGGGTTTGTTGATGGCTAGCATATTTGTGGCTGCAGGCTATATTGGTGACTATAATGCGTTCTGATGACTGTAGGATTTGTTGATGGCTAGCAAATGTGTGGCTGTAAGCTATATTGATGACTGGTGGCGTGTTGACTGCAAGTTGTGTTGATGGCTAGCAGTTGTGTGGCTATAGGCTATACTGGTGCCTCTAAGTGGCGTTGTGATGACTGTAGGGTTTGTTGATGACTAATTAAATTGCCTTGTGATGTCCGTATACAGGCTTCGTTCATCGCTAGACGTTTTAAGTGTAGTGTTAAAGTTGACAAAAACAGTGCTTTGTGATGTCTGTGTACAGGCTTTGTTGATGGATTCGCGGTTTTATGATGTCGGTAGGCTATGTTGATGGTTAGAGGCTTTATGGCGTATGTAGGCTACTTTATGGTGTATGTAGGCTATCGTGGAGGCTATAGCGTCTTGGTGATGTCTGTACGCTATGTTGCTGGTTCGTAGCTTTGTAATGTCTGTAGGCTATGTTAATGACTAGATGCTTGTGATTTATGTATGCTATGTATCTAGCATAGCCTATTGACATGTGCATGTGCCTAGCGTCTTTGCGATGTCTGTAGGCTATGCAGACGACTAGTGTCTTTGTGATGTATGTATGGCTATGTTTATGGTTAGTTTATTTTGGGGTGTCTGTAGATTATGTAGTGGCTATAGCTGGTTTGTGGTGTCTGTAGGCTATGTTGATGGCTAGCTGGTTGTGATGTCTGTATGCTATGTTGATGATCAGCTGGTTTGTGATGTCTGTAGGCTATGTTGATGGCTAGCTGGTTTGTGGTATATGTAGGCTATGTTGATGACTAGCGTCTTTGTGATGTCTGTAAGCTATGTTGTGATATATGTAGGCTGTGTTGATGACCAGCTGGTTTGTGATATCTGTGGGCTATGTTGTGATATCTGTAAGCTGTGTTGTGATTTCTGTAAACTATGTTGATGACTAGCTGGTTTGTGATGTCTGTTTGTGATGTCTGTAGGCTACGTTGATGGCTAGCGTCTTTGTGACGTCTGTAAGCTATGTTGTGATATCTGTAGGCTATGTTGATGACTAGCTGGTTTGTGATGTCTGTAAGCTCTGTTGATGGCTAAATGTATACTGATAATTATATTTAAGCAATGTTGATGACTAGCACCTTCGTGTCGACTCATACATGACGCTATACCGAGTACTATAGCTGCTTTGCGATGCCTTTGCGTATAAAGTCTTAATCGAAACATGACTGTAACAACTTTATCTAAGACAGGCTACGTGAATATCTGCCCGGTATAGATGCTTTGCGTTCATCTGAGCTAGAGCTTCAGTCTGTCGGTAACTGCAACTTTTTCTTCTGGCTAGGGATACGCTGATAATGGGTTCCTTATGGTGATCGCGTTTCTTAAAGGTGCATCAAAGTAAAGCAACATTCTCGCAAGTAGACCAGCTGAGTGGAAACAAAAGATTCAGGTTATATTTGTGGTTTTTAATTGATATTTAACGTCTGGTCAAGCAGGTGCTCAACCAAGGCGGTTAGAAACCCGGTCACATTAGTCACATCACCGGTTAATTTCTGATCTGCTTTCCACGACATATGCAGAAATCACACTGTAAGGACACACACACACACACACACACACACACACACACACACACACACACACACATATATATGAACGTATCAATTAACCACAAATATAACCCGACTCTTTTGTTTCCATTTAGCTCGTCTACTTGCGAGAATGTGCTTTATATATATGGTGTTACTTGCTTGACTGCATGCGTCTTTGGCGCTTCTGTATTTTGTAATTATAAATGCTATTAATAATAGTAAAGCGCTATGAACTCCTGTGAGAAAGGGCGCTTTATAAATGAAAGTTATTATCAGTAATTATTATTGTCGTTAAAACGTCCCGTTAACCCTAGAGGGTTAATTCAGGACGAATCACATATTCAAAACTCGACACCAGTTCAAAACAAAACGAAAAAGGTAACACGGTAAGGACCTCGGTTCGATTCCGCTTTGGCTCTCCTCTCTCTTCAACAGGTGTGGTCTATGGACAGTCACTTCCTGACTCGCACTCCGAACACCGCTTTCCGGCACCTGCCTCCTGTTGAAGGAAGTATGTCGTAAACCACTGTTTGGAGTTTGTTCTTGACTTTGCCCCTCACAATTAATGCAACATTACAGTGGTTCTAATCTCTGCCCGTCTTACTGCAGGATTCAAAGGCACCCTGGCGGTGACAGTGTAGTGTTAGGTATAATAGTCTGCCTCATGCCCCACCTCCTGGGATCTCGGTTCCCGCCAGCACCTCTTCGGCGACAACTCGGCGTCGAACAGGTTTAACTGCCAATCGAAACACCAGTCACTAAACCACACGCAATAAAGCAGGATGAGACCCGACCACCGAAGTCAGTAAACAGGAAGCGCAAAGCACACACGTGTCACACACCACCACCACCTAAAAAGGGAGAGAGAAAAAAGAAAAGAAACGAAAAAAACAGGAAGGGGAAGGGGGGGGGGGGGGGGGAGGAAGGAAGTAAAATAGCGACATCTTGATAGTAGCAGTAGTAGCTTGGTATTTTACACCCACGACATCTTGATAGACCCGGACTACAAGGTGCACAGGGTGAAGTCTCATCACCATTTTTGCCCCCCCTTATTTTTCTTCTCCTATTTCTTTCTTTAGTACCATTTTATTATTAGAGCAAATAGTCCAAGGATGGTGAAATATAGCTGTTTTGCGTTTGGCCATGAACGTCGAACTTTCACACTTCCCTCGCCCCAAGTCAGCCGTGGTGAAGTTCACGGGTCGCTGAGTTCAGACGGACGTACGACACAGCGTTAATTTTATCGCACAAGACAGCACGTCGGAATCGTCAAAATCATACCGTTAAATATTCATGGTTGCCCGGGGCAACCTCGCTGCCGTGAAGAGGGCGGGCCATAACGTTAGAAAGTCGCGTAAAATGGTGCTCGTAAATTATGATGGTCGTATGTGGTCGGTCTGCTTCCGTCCAAGTGGCCGCCCTTTTATGGTGCACCCATCCGAGATTCGCCTTGAGAATTGGTGCGCCCTCCGTTCTGCAGGTTCGTGCATCCATGAGTGATGTGGCCTTGAGATTGTCCCCCCCCCCCCCCCCCATCCCCACACCACACCTCGCAGCGCGCGCCCTTAATTATGCACACGCACGCACGCACGCATGAACACGCACACGCACACACACACACACACATACACACACTGGCAATTACACGCATTCGCATTCAGACACACACAATGTCAAAGTCCATTTGCATAGTGCAGTTTAACTTCATGTTGACACCCGCATGCTCCATGTGCCTGGCGAAGACGACGCAGCAAAGAAAGGGGTTTGTGTGTGTGTGTGGGGGGGGGGGGGGGGATGAGGGGAGGGAACTGTGAGCAGAAGGATGCAGAAGGGACTGGGGGAAAAGAAAAAAAAGAAAAAAAGAGAGATCCGGTGATCGGAGGGGTGCGGGGGGCGGGGGGAGGGGAATAAGGAGGCCAGGTCGGCCGACTAAGAAGTTCAAAATTAAAGCTACGGCCAAAATGATGCATTGTCTTCTGCATTTTGAAGCGTGTCTGGCAACCTGCTCCAGAGTGTGGGCGCAGCACTGGGGAATGACCTTGCGCCCGAGTGCCTTTGTTCTCACAGAATCCAGAGATGGGTTTCCTAAGAGCTGTAAACATTCTGCAGAAAAAAAGTATACTATTTCTGAAGTTCAACGACTTGCACACCATTGGCGCTGAACACTTTAATCATTGTATATTGTTTTGTTGTTCTTTATTGTTTTTATTCTCTCTCTCTCTCTCTCTCTCTCTCTCTCTCTCTCTCTCTCTCTCTCTCTCACACACACACACACACACACACACACACACACACACACACACACACACACGCACACCACTACCACCACACACACACACACAC
>CAUZXP010000469.1:37665-39129 GCA_963584105.1 Alviniconcha strummeri | reverse complement strand
AGATTGTTTCTTTCTTTACTGCGTGTGTTTGTGTGTACTTTAAGTGATGAAAACGACGTTGAATGAAGTGTTGTAGTGTGTTTGTTTATGTAAATAGTAGAAATTCATTGTGCTCTTGGTCCTGTACATAGTTTTTGAATCTATTGCTTTTTTATTGCGCGCTTCGGGCTTATGTTAGGTGTAGGCGCCTTATAAATACTCTTTCACGTAACATGATATTTTTTGGGTTCAATAAGATGTGGCACAACGGACCAAAATCAAAAGAGAGACTATGCACAGTCTTGACCTGGGGACATTCTTAATGGAGCTAGGTCACGTTCGGTCACGAGATTGAAAGCGAGGTTGAATTGCTTCTTCTTCTTTTTTTCTTCTTTTTTTTTTAAGAAGAGAAGATATATATATATTATAATCGTTCCAACCTCGCTTTCGATCTCGTGACCAGTCGTGACCTAGCTCGCTCATTATCCATGACCCCAGTTCAATACGGTGCCCATCCTGTCTCGTTTCCGATTTCGTGACCCGACGTGACTTCCATCATGAACATAATTTTAAGTATGGTCGATTGCCATGACAGTTAATGAAGTTGTCTAAAAGTTCTTGCTTGCCCTTCACCCTCTCACACAGTTGGCCCAGACACAGAAATTAAGGTCCCCTTTATAGGGGAGAACATTGAATTTTGAAACCTTTTGTCCTTTATCATAATATATAACTTTTGTGCAGCGCTATTCTCTAGTCTATGCAAACTCACTGTGCTTTACAACATTCTCCGACCGACATCGCCCTGATATAACCGTATGGCTGACTGGCGTAAAACACCAAATTACTTACTTACTCCTACATTTTTAACGTTCAGTGAGAAACATATCAAAGGAACATGTTCAAGAAAGTAATACGCATATCACAACAAAGAATATAATTTTATGTATATACAAGAATAAGTCGAGTAGGTTAGGATACCGTAGTAGGCGAAACTGCCAGGAATCTGCCTTTCTAATTAAGTTTTGCCTTCCCAGTTTATTCAGTTCAGCAACGTCATTGTCATAACGGTGAATCATCAGTAGAACAAAAAATCTGAAACAAGAAAGACTGCTAGCGTTCTAAAACAAGATCCAAATAAATGATTCAAAAGATCGCTATTTACTAGGACAAAACACAGCATGAGAATTATCAGGGTAATCCCCTTTATCAAGCTACAAAACGACACTTAAACAAGTTAAACGGCGAAAAACGACGAACAGTGAGATGGAGAGCTAAACCACTTATCTGTTTTTGTTATGGTAGAATCTTCCAGACGTTTCCAAGAAGAATTCTTCCAAGCACTGGGACAAGACAAAAACAGATAAGTGGTTTGCCTCTCCATCTCATTTTTCACCGTTTTTCACCGTTTAACTGTTAAGTGTCGTTTTGTAGTTTGATAAAGGGGACTACCCCAAATATTCGCGTGTTATATTTTTTTCCTAATCA
>CAUZXP010000469.1:27665-35165 GCA_963584105.1 Alviniconcha strummeri | reverse complement strand
AGATCTTGGTGTTTACATTGCCAGGTTCAGCATCTTAACAGTACCTTTCGGAGCTACAGTACTAACAGGCCAACGCACATACGGCAGACAGCATGCCACACAAGCAAACGCACGTGAAAAAGAACATATTGATCTCAGATTGTGGCCGACCCCAATTTTATTACATTTATGTTGTGTTTTATCCAAACATACTTCGGAGGCATTCACACAATCAGACAAAAATTTAAACATACGAGGTAATCAGACAACAGATCCTAAGCAGTTGCTGAAACTGTAGAAAAAAGAAAGAAAAGAAAAAACCCACAAGAAGGAAACCCCGAAGAAGCAAAAAAGACAAAGGAAAAGAAGTGGGGGGGGGGGGGGGGGGGGGGGGGGGAGAACCAAAGATGAAAGATGCAAGCCAAGAATAACAATGACTAGGTACGGATAAGGGAAACATCACGCTATTCTGAACAAGTATTTCTGCGTCCACAGCAAACCCCAACGACTGATGAATTGAATACTCTCTTAAACTTTTTGTTGTTGTTGTTGTTTCGGCTGTAACGCCTGTAACATTTAATAGTAGTACCCCTTCTTGTAGCCTCCTTTCGGGGCGTAACCGTAACCGTAGCCGCTGCCGTAGCCACGGGGAGAGCCACCGTAGAAACCTCCGTTGACGGGGTAGCCGTAGCCATAGCCTCCGGCCGGGTAGCCTGCTCCGCCGACCACTCCTACAGCCCCTCCTACGGCCCCGCCTACGGCCCCGCCCCTTGCCCCTGCTGCTCTGTCGGCGCCAAGGTGCCACTGGCCGGTGTTCTGGGCACGTGCGTCATGAACGTTCTTCAGCTGGTTCTTCTTCCACTGCTCGTTGTTGTAGCCTCGTCGGCTGGCGCCGTCCCGCTGGCTGGTTGCGGCGTTGGCGTTCTGCCAGCCGTTGGCCTCCTTTTTCCAGTCGCTGTTGCTGGCGTCGCGGGCGGCGGAGGCGGCGCGGGCGGCCTTGGAGTCGCGGGCGTTGGCGTCGTAATGCTCGTTCCACCGGTTGTCGTTGGCTCTGTGGGCCCAGTCCTTCTTGGCGGCGGTTTCGTAGCCGAAGGCGTCGTCGTTCTGGTTGCGGTCGTACTTGAGGCGCTCCCAGTTGTCGCCGCCTCGGTTCTTGTTGTTGAACCACTTCTTGTAGACCTTCTTGTTGTGGTCGCGGTCGCTCACGCGCTTCTTCTCCGCCTCCTTCTTCCACAGGTCCTCGTTGAACTTGGACCTGGACTGGTCCTTGTTCCACTTGCTGGCGGCGTCGGCGCTGGCGGCATCGTACTTGTTGGCGGCCTTGGCGCTCTGGCGGGCCCAGTCGGAGAAGCCCTTGTCATCGGAGGCGGCCTTGTGGTTGCGGTCGAAAGCCCTTCACGCGGTCGTTGAGCCACTGGTCGCGGGAGTAGGAGGCCTTGGTGTTGTCCTCGGAGGCGGCAACCCTCAGTCTGACGCAGTCCCAGCTTGGCAGCTTGATCCCAGGCTTGGGCGGCGGTCTCCGGCAGCGCCGGCCTTGGCGTATCCGACTCTGCCGTCAGGCTGGTAGTAGCCGGGCTTGGCGGCGTAGCCTCCGGATCCGGCCAGACCGTAGGCGTACACGTTGTCGCCGTAAGCGCCGCCCCGGCCTCCGAAAGCCTTGGCGTTGCGCTTGTAGCTGCCGTCGGCGGTGGCCAGGTCCTTGTAGATGTCGCTGGCGGTCTTGCGGGCGTCGTGCCACTGGCGGTTGGCTCCCTGAGACTGGTCCAGCTTCTGCGCAAAGTCCTTGGAGTGGCCTTTGTCGCTGGCGGCGTTGGCGCTGTTGCGGGCGAACTTGTCCCAGCTGGAGTCTCCGGCAGCGGCGTTCTGGGCCCAGGCCGACTTGCGGTCGGCCTTCTGGGCGTCGGCGGCGGAGGCCCAGGCGGCGTCCTTGTCGACGTTGCGGTCGTAGGCGGCGGCGCGGTCCCTGACATCGTCCAGAGCGTGGGAATTCTCGCTGTCCGAGAAGACGAAGCCACCGTTCTCCGAGTCCCTCAGGTCGAACTTCTTGTCGTAGGCGTAGTCAATGTTGTCGTTGTTGCGGCGACCCTGAGACCAGAAAACGGTGCTAAATAAATTATGGTGCTTAACGTCCACAGAAACCGCAAGGCTTATTAGGGACGAGGAGAAGGGGGGCAAGGGGGTATGGAGGTGGGGGAAGAGGGAGACCAGAAAACGGTGCTGTTAGGATGCGGGATGGTCAAGGGCTGCGCGTTATTTCTCTGTTTTCCTGAGGACTATAAGACAAAGCCGTAAAGACGGTGACCTACCATCGAGCTCCTGGGAGACTCTATTCATTGTTTCCGGTCTACTCTCAAGACACTTATTTGATTGTAGATCATGATTCTCCTTCCTGTTTATCTTCATTGCTTGCTCGCGTGTATGTATGTATGTGCGTGCGTGCGTGCGTGCGTGCGTGCGTGCGTGCGTGCGTGCGTGTGTGTGTGTGTGTTTGTGTTTTTTTGTTTGTGTTTGTTTGTTTGTTTGTGTGTGTGTGTGTGTGTGTGTGTGTGTGTGTGTGTGTGTGTGTGTGTGTTTGTGTGTATGTGTGTGTGTGTGTGTTTGTTTGTGTTTGTTTGTTTGTTTGTCTGTGTGTGTGTGTGTGTGTGTGTGTGTGTGTGTGTGTGTGTGTGTGTGTGTGTGTGTGTGTGTGTTACAGAGCATTTCCAAAAGTAATAATTTATTCTATATAATAATGCTTCTGATTTTAATCCTACCTGTCTGTTGTTGCGCACTATCAGACTGTCATTCCTTTATATAATTATAAACATTTCTGCTTGTTTGGCTGTTTATTTATTGTCCACGTGTGGCACCCACGTTTTCACTTAAACGGAACAAAGAAGTACTTCACTTGACTTGCCCAGTTGGCTTGACTTGACTATAATGAGCAGACCCTTATTTGTTAGAGGTGCGTTTTAACTATCTCAGTGCCAGCAGTTCTGGAATGCGTCAGCTCATGGCGCCAGCAGTTTTCCTGACTCTAGCAGCACACGTACAGTCACTGTATATCTTTAAACGCCCGTAACTTCTTTATTTCCGAACCAATTCTTTTTGCAATATTTTGCAGAATAAAGTAGAATGTGTCCAATTTCCATTGATTTTAATGTTCTACTTTTTTCCATTACCAGTTCTTACAAAACACGTCCCTAATTTGGGGCATATAAATATGGCATCGGAGGAACGTTTGGGGGGCACAGTATTGTGACATGGGCGCCGTGAGGGTTAAAGCTGCTGCTGCCCGTATTGGAGGAGACAGGCAGGTTTGGAGAGGAGTTGTACCTTGTACCACTGGTTGCCCTGGGCAAAGATACGGTCGTTGACATCGCGGTTGGCGTGGTTCCTCTCGCCCCACTTTTTGGCGTCCCAGCTGGAGGCGGCCGCTTGGTCGGCCACCCGCTTGGAGGCACTGTTGTTCTGGTCCCAGTTGGCGGCCTTGGAACCGTAGCTGCAAAATACACAGAGAAGGAATTGAATTCTAGCGTGAAAGTCCAAGGCGAAAGCTTGAAAATACACAGAAAAAGCGTGAAAGTCCAAGGCGAAAGCTTGAAAATATACAGAAAAAGCGTGAAAGTCCAAGGCTGAGGTATGGGAACCATAGCTTGAAAATCCACAGATAATGCGTTAAATTCTGCGTGCGGAAATCCAAGGTTGAGGCACGGGAACCATGGCTAGAAAATACACGGAGAAAGCGTGAAAGTCCGAGGTTGAGGTATCGAAATCATAGCTTGAAAATACACAAAGAGGTTTTGAATTCAGCGTGAAAGTCCAAGGTTTGAGGCACGGGAACCTTAGCTTGAAAATACACAGAGAAGGGGTTGGATTCAGCATAGAAGTTTGAGTTTTAGGAGCGGGGGTACCGTAGCTTGAAAACACTCAGAGAAAGCGTTGAACTGAGCGTGAAAGTCCAAGGTTACAGCACAGTAACTATAGCCTGAAAATAAACAGAGAAGGCGCTGTGTTCAACGTGAAAGTCCAAGGTTGAAGCCCAGGAACCGTTGCTGGAATAATACACGTAGAAGGCGTTAATTTCAGCGCGAAAGTGTAGGGTTGAGGAACGGCAACCATATCTAGAAAATACGCAAAGAAGGCGTTGAATTCAGCGTGAAATTCCGAGTTTGAGGCCCGGGAACCACTGCTGGAAAATAGTGAAGGCGTTGAACTGAGCGTGAACCATAGGCCCGTGAAGCATAGATGGAAAATAAACAGAGAAAGCGATGAATTCAACGTGAAAGTACGCGTTTGAGGCTCGGAAACCATACTTTGAAAACACAGAGAATTAAAGCTGCAATATAGGCACTGGGATGGTGTCACTTGGTGTTGCTGAGTAAATCCCGAAAGTACACGATGAGCGTACTGTGGTTTTTCCCAAAGAAGAACGGAGATAGATGATTGATTTTTAATTGCCATTTAACGCCTTGTGAAATATGGTGGTGATATTAGGCAGAAGCAAAGGAAAGAAGAAAAAAAAGGCAATAAAGCAGACGAAGTAGGAAGAAGAGAAGGAAAAGGATAAGACTGTTAAGGAGATGACGTTAGAAGAAGAAGAAGAAGAAGAAGAAGAGGCGGAGGAGGAGGAGGAAGAGAAGGAGGAGAGTAAGTAAGTAACTTGGTGTTTTTCGCCCAGTAAACAATTATGGTTATATCAGAGAAGAAGAAGAAGAAGAAGGATATGATGGCTCTGGTTACTCTGAATGAAAGAGATTAAGACAATCAAAGAAGACAAAGAAAACGAAGATGAAGACGTTTCAAAGAAGAGAGAGAGCAGAAGTAGGAGAAGAGCTGTGATGGTGGTGGGGGTGAGGGTGGGGGTCTACAATCGAAGAAGAAGCTAAAGAACAATAAGGACAACAACAACAACAAACAAACAACAACAACAAAGACAAGCAGAACGAGAAGAAGAACACGAAAAAACGAGAACAAGAACGAGACGAAAAAGAATATAACACACGAAAACAATCACAAAACTACATACTGGCTACCGGCTTGCTGGGCCTTGGCAGCAGCGCGAGCAGCGCTATCGCCGTAGTTTCCGTCGGTGCGTCCGTGGTCCTGTACCTCAGCACCATGCTTCTGCGCGGCGTTGGCAGTTCTGATCCAGTGCCTCTCAGCACCAGCAGCCTAGAGAAAAGAATGATGGTTGTACTCACACTCCGAGCCAAACTCCAAGCACTGGTTTACGACATCCTTCAACCACTGTCGTATTTAGTTACGCCATAGGGTCCAGAAAACTGTCAGCTAACGAGCAGTGTTTTGTTGGTCCTCAAACTGTAGTAGGTTTGTTACAAACAAATCATATTATATTAGACGTTTGTTTTATAACTGACCATGTTGCTTACGCCAGCTCAAATAAAACCAAAATCGTTTGAATCGAGACGGAACTCTTTTTCTTTTTTCACCCTGGGAGGATGCGCGTCGTGTTTACGTGCGTGCTTGGGGCACAGTCGCTTCTACAGTCATATTAGTACCCGAACCTTTCTGAGGGCGCTGACCGCGTCGGTGGACAGCTGAGCGGAGATAAAGAGTGCCCCTTCAGTGGCGTAACCAAATCTGGCAGAGTTTGGAGAAAGGTGCCGGAAAGCGGTGCTCGGAGTGTGACTCTGAGTATCGCTTTCCAGCTTCTTTCTCCAAACTCTGCAGAATTAGTCACGCCACTGAAGGGGCACTCTTTATCTCCGAGCAGTTGTCCACCGATCCTTTCAGGTCTGGATACTAATACGATTGCGCAAGAAACATCCGTCCAAGCACGCACGTAAACATTAGGTGCATCCGCCCCGGGTAAAAAAAGGAAAGAGTTCCGTTTTGATTCGAACGACTTGTAATTTTGTGTTTAATTTTTGATGGCGTAAGAAACGTGGGCGGTTATAAAAGAAACGCCTGATATAACTTTCAGTTGTCTGTTACAAACTTACTGTCATTTGAGCACCAACGAAAAAGTATGCGATAACTGACAATTTTTCGAGACTTATGACGTAATCAACTGTGGCAGTGACTGGAGGTAGGATGTCGTAAACTAGTGCTTGGAGTTTGGGTTTTACTGTTGGTTAGTTTGTTGGTGCTTTGAGCCCGGTCACTCACACAGGGTTATATCAGAGCTAGGATAGTTGCACTGAACACTTTCCTTACCCGGAAAGGCGTCATAGTAATGTTAATGCAAAGAGTTGAGGCTACACCTCTTAATCATCATTTGTCTTTTTCTGTTTTTGGACGTCGTACCTTGTGTCTGAATTGAGACTTTATGTTCTCGTGTGCGGAACACGTCGTCCGATTGAGTATTTCTGGTCAGCTTAAACCATCTTCGAGATTCTTGCTTTTGTTTTTTGTAATTAAGCCTTGCACGATTCTTTAGGTCACTTTAAAGGAATCAGATCCAAACTTAAAAAAAAAAAAAGACAGACAGGCAAAGAAACAGACCAACAAAGGGACAAAAAGAAAAGAAAAAAGACATGGCAATGAGTGCAATGTACACAATTATTAATAAGAAAATATGTCAGAACAGATGCTCTGAGCCGTTTCAATCGTACGGCTATGTTGACACACGATCCGCTTGACATCAGGTTCAGACGATCGATGGTGTGATGTCCTTGGCTTTGCGCCCAAAGGTAATGTCTCAAGCTCCTCAACGCTTCAGATATTCCGAGGCGCAACCCACTTGTGATGATTGCTAGGTGCTCGGGAAAGTACTCCATCCCGTCCCTCAGCGTTTCCCTCCTTTTGAAACAGTTCCAATGCTGGTCTGATTGAAGATGACCCTTTCTCGATCATTCACGGTGTATCTTTCATCGCTTCCTCTTTCCTTGCATCTCGCCTATAGGTGAGCGATGGGGTGATTGAAAAGACCCCTCTCCCACCCCAAGGAAAAAACACCACAACAAAAACAAAACAACAACAACAACCAAAAGAAGAAGAAGAGACGGAGGAGGTGGAGAAGAAGAAGAAGAAGAAGAAGAAGAAGAAGAAGAAGAAGAAGAAGAAGAAGAAGAAGAAGAAGAAGAAGAAGAAGAAGAAGAAGAAGAAGAAGATAAAGAAGAAGAAGAAGAAGAAGAAGAAGAAGAAGAAGAAGAAGAAGACACTGTAGTGCATTATCAGCTTATAGCACTGTTGTGAAGATAACTTACCCTGCCTACGCCAGGCCCAGGGACAACACCACCCACACCGACCCCTCCGACACCTCCGATCCCTCCGACAACTCCGACACCTCCGATCCCTCCGACACCTCCGACACCTCCGGCAAGTCCCCCGGCTGCCGGATACAGAGCTCCTCCAAGAGCACCCACCACCAGGCAGCCTACCAGTAACAAGAGCTGAAACACACACAGCGACCAGTGACGAGAGCCGAAACACACACAGCGACCAGTAACGAGAGCTGAAACACACACAGCGACCAGTGACGAGAGTTGAAACACACACAGTGACCAGTAACACGAGCTGAAACATACGCAGCGACCAGTGACGAGAGCTGAAACACATGCAGTGACCAGTGACGAG
>CAUZXP010000469.1:7500-22465 GCA_963584105.1 Alviniconcha strummeri | reverse complement strand
ATTATGCATACCGGCACGCACACGGCTTTCACACATGCACTTGCCTCCTCGCTGATCATGAATACGAGGCCAGTAGCACTGCTGCTATATTTGCACTAGCCAGCTTTTCACGGGCGACGGGGAGAGAGAGACGAGAGAGAGGAGAGAGAGAGAGAGAGAGAGAGAGAGAGAGAGAGAGAGAGAGAGAGAGAGAGAGAGAGAGAGAGAGAGAGAGAGAGAGAGAGAGAGCGTCTGTATAACGATGTTACGTGAAACAATTAAACTTCTTCAGCTGTGTACCGGTATTACTCAAGCAGACCACGTAACCACGTAACCATGCGGCCATGGTGTCCATTCCGCGACCGGACACGGGACGCTGCCAGCCTCTTTGTGGTTCGCTGTCACAGTAATAGGTTGTGGTGGTGGGCCTCAGTGGTGCGTTGTTTTAGCGATGGATCGATGGGGTGACGGCAGTCGGTGCCCGCAAAGAGAACCCACGCTGCACTGACGTGGGTAATTGACTATCACACACTACGAACAAAACATTACTGGCATAAAATAAACCCCGCAGAATGTTGGGGGTGGGGTGGGGTGGTGGTGGTGGTGGTGGTGGTGGTGGTGGTGGGGTGGGGTGGGGTGGAGTGGGGTGAAGAAAACTGGTTCGGCTTCCGGGAGGGACTGATGCACATCATGGCTATAAGCTCTTTACGAAGGGAGTAAAGGCTCTCTCTCTCTCTCTCTCTCTCTCTCTCTCTCTCTCTCTCTCTCTCTCTCTCTCTCTCTCTCTCTCTCTCTCTCTCTCTCTCTCTCTCTCTCTCTCTCGTCTTCTTCTTCTTCTTCTTCTTCTTCTTCTTCTTCTTCTTCTTCTTCTTCTTCTTCTTCTTCTTCTTCTTCGGGTATTCGTTTTTAAGGTCTTCCAAATCCAAACATAATGCCTCAACAATCCGTTACCAGCTCCCTTTTTTATTGGGGGGGAGGGGGGGCTTGGGGGCGTACTTTTCGACATTTCAGCCTAAAAATTTTTACTCTGAGTAAAGCGAACATCATAGTTTATTCCTCCGCCCAAAGGTCTAACATAGTATGTTAACGAAGGGATCAAACGAATGTTACATCAGTCCCTTGCCATGATTGCGGATTTTGGTTCAACGTACCTCTGGCGCAGTTTATGTACCTTGTATTTACGCGCATGCCAGGTCAGAGCTACCGTAGGCGACTCAGATCTTTGTTGTTTTACTTGTTACCTATTTCGAGCGCTGATTAACTCCCTTGTGTGTTGGTAAGCCAAAAGAATTTTATTTTGACCAAGACATCAAACAATGTTTCGAACATAAGTAAACTTTTGTATTACGTAGTTCCAGGTGAAACAAAAGTTAGAAATCTCATGTTTATGCCTGCGTCACATGAAAACAGCTTAACATATTTATTGAGTCAGCAGCAGACCGACTTGTTTCAAACGCTTTTATCCGTTTCAATTGTATCTTGTGATGGTGTTTTTATACTATGTTGAGATAGTGTGTTTACGCATGCCAAAAAAGATAACACATACGCACGTGAAAGATCCTGTAGTCCACGTCAGAATTCGGTGGATTATGGAAAAAAAAAAAAAAAAAAAAAAAAAAAAAAAAGCATGCACTAAAACGCACAGTAAAAATATCAAGCGTCTTCAGAATGTTGAAGTTAAGACACTATACAGAAGAAAAAGAAGAAAAAACTACGGAAACAAAACAACAATAATTTGTATGGCTTAAAACACCAAAGCAAGAAATAACAATCATGGTACAGACCAGATCTCCCATGCAAGTTCAATGTAATGTTAAAGTAACTAACAAGAAGACACACGGGCTTTTCTGATGTTTTCTGTGATGAAAAGTCGATGCAACTCGCCTCTTATACCACAATAAATATTCGATTCACCTTAACTCGCAACACCTGTTTTGCGCAAGTTGTAGCTGTCTATTTTCCATCTACTTACTGATTTGTGAACGCCATTGCAAAACAGTGTTGCTTTTCGGGGTTTACCCATTTTAGACAAGTGAAACCACTAAAACGATTCGTTTTAGCTCTTATAAAAAAAGATTAAAACATTAACCTCTTCACTGCCACAGCCTGTAAAATTTCAGGGCTGAAAAGTGCACACATACACGCCTGCAGACAGTGTATTTGATGGTCCTATAACAAATTTGCTTTCAATACTATGCATTTTGATAGAAATCCTTTCACATGCTCATGTCAAGGTGGGGGGGGGGGGGGGGAGCCTTCATGATTTCAAATTTGGCACTTCTACTGGTCGTTTTCCGAGTGAGGGCGCGGCAGCCATGGCAGTGAAAGGGTTAAGCGAAAAGCCTCTTTTCAGCTGTTATCCAAGCATATTGCACTGAAAAGAGAGAGGAGAAGAAAAAAATCACAGCCCGTTTACGTCTCTTGTCTTTAGATCGTAACGACTTAGGAGCTGCCCTTTAGCGTACTAAAACTCGCCCGGAATTGAATGAAATGAAACCTTTTTTTTTTTTTCCTTTTTTTTTTTTTTTTTTAAGGACAGAAATTTCCCCTAAATGGCGTCAAAATTAGTTTCCACCTGTTTCGGCTATGGCTCTGCAGTGCTAGTTCACATGACTCTTTTCCCCCATCGGTTTAACAAACATCAATGTTTTGATTGGAGCAACCGTAATACCCTCGATAAGCTTCCTCCTCACGGTCCTGGCTTGTCCTGCTGGGAGCTTAATAATATCAATAACGTATGGCTCTATGGCGCATGGTCGCATGGGGTACACAGAATGTGCCGAGACGCCAGCAGTTTCACGTGACACCAGCCATGCAACAACCAAACAGCGTTGTAAGTCGTCAGATCAAATCAGTATACTTTAATCATCCTGTACAGGGTAATTCAGTTAACTACTAAAGCTCATTAAAAAAATAAAAAAAATAAAGTGCGTCACTTCGGTGAATATTCAAGAGCGCGTTATAAAAAGTTATAGTCACTCATTTAGAATCATATGCGATGATGATAATCGCTTTTATAGAGCGCTATTCTCCGCTCTCGAACTGACCCTGTGCTTTTCACAGTGAGTCTTCTCGAGAGCGGAAAATAGCGTTCTGTAAAAGCGATCATCATCATCATCATCATCATCATAGGTGCAAATCCTTTCGCGAAACAAAAGTGCAATGTGCTAGCACACACCATTCACACACGTAGTTACAAGTAGTTGCACATAATCAATAGTTACAGGAACGGGTCCACCTAAGCTTGTGAAAAAGCCTGTGTAAAGAGGAAAGTCTTCAGCGGGGTTTTGAACTCAGACAGAGTGAGGGGTATAATAAAGAAAACGTGACAGAAATGTAATATGTTAAAAGGTGTCCCGATACAAAAGCGAATGCGGCAATCAATTTCACATTTGAAGAGCAGACAATCGGATAACAAAGCACAAACAATTATGAGGAAAATAATGCACTGTGGTATTTCTGGATCCATCAAATGGAAAATAATGCACTGTGGTATTTCTGGATCCATCAAATGGAAAATAATGCACTGTGGTATTTCTGGATCCATCAAAAGGAAAATAATGCACTGTGGTATTTCTGGATCCATCAAAAAGAAAATAATGCACTGTGGTATTTCTGGATCCATCAAAAGGAAAATAATGCACTGTGGTATTTCTGAATCCATCACGTTCAGCTGTTCAAGCGCACAGGACAGCCACTAAATCTAGATGAGTCTGACGAAGCAACACTAATATCTTTACGCCCCCCTCCTCCCAATCCCCAATCCACCCCCTCCCCCCCCCCCCCCCCCCCCCAACGATACCTTTTGCTCTTATAAAATCCGACTCACCTCCCGCTGTCTAAAAGAGACACTGTACAAATCATACTTAATAACCAGTGTTTTTCAACGCCATTAAACTAAAAGGTGTGCATGCAGGTAAAACTAAAAACTAAATGACGTGTATGCAGGCAAACGGAAAGAAAAGAAAACAAAAGCGGTGTTTATGCATGGTCAAGACGATACATTAAATGCCATTACCAGTCAATCCGATTACGTATTTCCACGTCCGATCTGCATCCTTGCCTGTTCTGCAGTTGTTGCCAAGAGGTTTCTGAACAAAAAACCAACATGCTAGTTAGAACGAAACTAACTGTACTTTCAAAAGCTTTTCACCTAATGAACTCACTGAAAGAAATCGGGTATCAGTCGGTTCAATTTGAATCAGAACTCGAGGCAGTCCATTTAACTGCACGACCCTGATGAAAGCTACTTTAATTATGTCAGAGCAGAGAGGATGATGGCAATTCCAACCGTGTTAGCTGTGAGAAAAAACGCAAAGAAAATGGTGTCCAGGTTCTTGGCTGTGAGGTTTGTAATGTTCATTCTACGAGCGCTTCCTTCCGTCACCTCCACAGAGGACACACGGCTTTTGTGCCTGCTGAAAACAGCGGAAGTAGCTTCAGCTTCCTCTTTCTCTATGCTTTGCTCCATCTTGTATTTCCTCAGCACGATCAAGCTCAGCAGCAGGATGACAAAGCTTTCCGCCAAAACGTAAATATAGAGGGAGAAAATTCGCGGCATGGACACGAGCCCTCTGGGTATGTTGTCGTTGAAGAAGGAGGCGAAGACAGACATGGAGATGGTCAGCGTGACGAGGTAGGAGGACTTGTCTCCCAGGTCAGGGGGCAGCAGGAAGACCAGCACGTTGAGGTAGGAGGTCAGCACTAAGGGAACGATGAGCATGACGGCGTAGAAGGTCGTCTTGCGTCGGATGTGCAGAACGAACGCTTGGCTGCTGGTTCCGCGTACTGGAGAGGTAACATTCTTAACTTCCACACTGACAATGTCCCATTCCCCGGCAACGCCATAAGTTTCCATGAGAGCGTTTTCCCGGTCGGTTCTCGGGTTGAAAGCGTTAGCGGTGCCTGCATGAGGCGTCCAGGAACGTAATGGGGCATTAGTGCTCGTCGAACGGATACAATGACATTTCCATTCGACACGTGATAGTCAGAATGGAAGGACAAACAACACTGACGGATCCCCTTTGGCTGACAGTTACGGGGTCTGTGCCCTTAAAAACATCCATCGTGTTCATTCCCTCAACCATGATCATGCTAGGCACCCACAGAGCGTCACTGAGAACGGACAGGAAGAGAGACAGGAGGCTGGAATTGCCGTCCGTGAAGACCTCGATGAGGTCCTCGTCTAAAGCCAGAGCCGGGTCTGTCCACGTGAACTACCACCCTGGCGGACATTTTCACGGTTTGCTGAGCCTCGTCGGTGTGGATGATGCCGACTGGGTCAAAGGTTACTTTCACCTGCATGCCGGATCCGGCTGCAGACATCCTGGGCGCCGGAGGAACTTTCTGCAGGACGGCGGCGCGGCTGAGAAGCCATTCCCGCCACCGGTAGTAAGCCAGTCTGCTGCCGGAGTGGTCACCCGGAAAGTCTGACACGTTTACAGCCCACACTGTTGGACACAGGCACGTGAAGAGCAAGGAAGTCACCAGCAACAGCTTTGCCAGGCTGAAAGTTGCTGGAGGATCCATTGTGGGCTCAGCTCGGATGCTCGCTGCGTCAAAACCCGGTGAAATGAAGAATGCGCTTACTTCAGGGAATTGGGCACAATGCGAAGGGCATGTTTTAGGAAGTCACCGTGTGACTGGCCACAGAAAATAGAACGCATAAATCGTTTCCACTTCACAAGAGATAGACTATGGATTTGAATCGAACGAAGTCAAATGAGCCGAAAAACACTTACTTCCTTCTTCTGGTAACTGTTCCAGTTGTAAAGAGATAATTGGTATCGCATCAACTGTAAGCTGACGGTTATAGTCTTTTGAGCAGTGCTAACAACGCGAGAGCTTGTGTTCTGAATAATACTGAAACGTCTGGTTTGGGAATACGGACTGGCACACGGGGTTATATACGCACGCTTCTTCGATGACACGCTTGGTCATTGATGCAGTACCATGTTTTGCTGCCAGATTTAAAGGGTGGGCATCTGTGACCTTGCTAGGTCAAGCAATTAGGCTTCGAAAAACGCTTTCATCTGGGTATTACTCGAGCAATCCCTGGAGCCAGCGCTACCGCCTAATCTGTAGCCAAATACAGGCTACATTAGTGGTCTGCGCCCTCATTGTTCAGAGATGGCTCTTCGCAACCACTGACCGATCAACGGCTCTGAATGCTTAAAAGGTCAAATAAATTATATATTATAGAAATGCCATGTTTTTTCAGGCCACCTCACAAAGGTATTATAAAACAGTCACCACGAGGAGTAAGTAAGTAAATAACTTGGTGTTTTACGCCCAGTCAACCATTACGGTTATGTCAGGGCGAACACCACGAGGAAAGTGGAATTCAAAGTGAACTGAATTTGTTTAAACAGCCAACAATGAGTTTTCCGCCGGCTTTTTCTGATCTTTTCTGTGACGAGAATTCCTTGTAATTCGCCTGTTCTAACGGAACAAATATCTGAGTTTTACCTCACTGTTTAAACCGCTTTTGCTTAAGCAGCCTATTTTCCATCCATTTATTAATTTTTGAACGCCAGTGAAGTACATTGTTGCTTATCGGTGCTTCACCGTCTCAGACAAGAAATACCACCCAAAAGACTAGTTTTAGTTTTTAGTTCTGATGTCACGATTACTACACAGCTTTTTTTTTTTTTTTTTTTTTTTTAGAGTGAGGCTACTTGGCATCAAAAAAAAAAGTCTGACGAACCGATAACGTTTCGCCCTTCTAAAATCTGACTCATCGATGCTGTCTAAAAGCGAATACTGTGCAAGTTTATACAAAGACCAGTGTTTGTCAGCTCCGTTAAACGTTCTTCTTCTTCTTTGTCTTCTTCTTCTTCATTTTTTAGTTAAAGTCTGTTCACATAATTATGTGATTTTAGACTGACCTTACAATTATCATACTAACAACATGTATCAGCAAACTGCACCAATAGAAATTTATGTAAAAAAAAAATAAAAAAAATAAAAAAAACTTATTTGCAGTCACCAAACAACTATATTATACATTTGTGTGTATCCAAAACGATAATTAGTTTCGTTAAACATAAAGATAAATAGGAAGGTCAAGGAAGTAAATGTAATTATCAATTAACAATTCCTTTACGCGTTTCCACGCCCTCCTCTCGTCCTTATCCGTTCTGCAGTTACTGCCAAAAGGTATGTGAACAAAAAAATCAACACGCCAAGCAAAAGTTTTGAAAGGTCTGTACACCTGATGACCTAGCTCACCTGGTGACAGGCGACTTATACTGCATCAGACTTGGCGACAGGCTAGTCTGTCTAGCAGCCTCGCCAGATCGAGTGAAAGCTACTTTAATTACGTCAGAGCAGAGAGGATGATGGCAATTCCAACTGTGTTAGATGTGAGGAAAAACGCGAAGAAAATGGTGTCCAGGTTCTTGGCTGTGAGGTTTGTAATGTTCATTCTGCGAACGCTTCCTTCAGTTACCTCCACAGAGGACACACGGCTTTTGCGCCTCCTGAAAACAGCGGAAGTAGCTTCAGCTTCCTCTTTCTCTATGCTTTGCTCCATCTTGTATTTCCTCAACACGATCAAGCTCAGCAGCAGGATGGCAAAGCTTTCTGCTAAAACGTAAATATAGAGGGAGAAAATTCGCGGCATGGACACGAGCCCTCTGGGTATATTGTCGTTGAAGAAGGAGGCGAAGACAGACATGGAGATGGTCAGCGTGACGAGGTAGGAGGACTTGTCTCCCAGGTCAGGAGGCAGCAGGAAGACCAGCACGTTGAGGTAGGAGGTCAGCACTAAGGGAACGATGAGCATGACGGCGTAGAAGGTCGTCTTGCGTCGGATGTGCAGAACGAACTTTGGATTGGTGTTTCCGTGTACTCGAGAGGTGACATTCTCAACTTCGACACTGACAAGGTCCCATTCCCCGGCAACACCATACCTTTCACTGAGAGCCCTGTCCATGGAGGTGTCCAGAGCCATAAGGTTGGAGGTGAAGGTGATGTCCATCAACGAAATGGTGCAATAGTGCTCATCGAACGGATACAAAGTCATGTCCAGACGACACGTGAATGTCAGAATGTTGGGAAGGACTATACTGATCTCTCCCGACGGAAAGATATCTGCGGTGTTTGCGTCCTTAAAGATCTCCAGTGTGCTCACACCCTGAGGTATTACCATATAAGGCAACCACAGAGCGTTACTGGGAACGGTGACGAAGATAGGCATCTCTTCAGACTTGCCGTCCGTGAAAACGTGGATGAGGTCATCGTCCACAGCCAGAGACATGTCTGTCCACCAGAACTCCATCCGAGCAAACACCTTCACGGTTTGCTGAGTCTCGTCCACGTCGAGGATGCCGATTAGGTCGAACTTCACATTCATGCTCATGATAGCCCTGTCTGCAATTATCTGGGGCACCGGGGCCACTTTCTGCAGGATGGCGGCGCGGCTGAGAAGCCATTCCCGCCACCGGTAGTAAGCCAGTCTGTTGCCGGAGTGGACACCCGGGAAGTCGGACGCGTTTACTGCCCGCACTGCTGGATACAGGCAGGTGAGCAGCAAGGGAGTCACCAGCAACGACTTTGCCAGGAGCATATTGGCGGAAGGATACATTGTGGACTAGGCAGGGAAACTTGCTGTTTGCATCAACAACCGATACAGTAAAAAAAAATTTTAAAAAATGCGCTTATTTCGCCGAGACAGTCACAATACCAAGGGAGTTTCCACTGGAACGAAATGTCAGGACACACCAACAGTAAGCTGACGGTTAGTCTTTTCAGCGGTGCTAACAAAGCAAGCGCCAACGTTTTGGAAAACCCTGACTTGACTGGTTTCGAAATACAGAGTGGTGCACTGGTTATATATACGTTGGTCTCTCTTCTGGTCATTGATACAGTACCAGGTTTTGCTGCCAGATTTAGTGGATGGGTGTCTGTGAAGTTGTTATGTCAACCATTTAGGCTTTACGAAACGCTTTCATGCAGGTATTACTCAGCAATCGTTGTGAGAAACCTGGGTGGTAACTGGCCGATATGTAATAGACTGCACCGGTGCCGGTGTAATACACAGAAAGGAACTCCATGCCAAACTTACCCCGGACTAAAGCCGGCGTCGTTTACTCGTTCGTTTCTTTAAAAAGTCTTACTCTGGCGTATATTTCGCTAGGCTAGAGCTACTCCCATCATGCAAAATAGATCCTGCTGAATTTTACTCAGACTTAGAGTGTTTAGTCTTCTTTTTCTCCCAAACTTAACTGAACGAATCAAACGAGGTCATGTCCCTTGCTAAAAGGGATTTTTTGTTTGGTTGGGTCGTTGGTTGGCTGGTTGTGTGTGTGTGTGTGTGTGTGTGTGTGTGTGTGTGTGTGTGTGTGTGTGTGTGTGTGTGTGTGTGTGTGTGTGTGTGTGTGTGTGTGTGTGTGTGTGTGTGTGTGTGTGTGTGTGTGTTGTTGTTGTTGTTGTTGTTGTTGTTGTTGTTGTTGTTGTTGTTGTTGTTGTTGTTGTTGTTGTTGTTGTTGTTCTTCTTCTTCTTCTTCTTCTTCTTCTTCTTCTTCTTCTTCTTCTTCTTCTTCTTCTTCTTCTTCTTCTTCTTCTTCTTCTTGCTGCTTTCGTTCCCCCACCCCCACCCCCACCCTCACCCCGTTTTTGTTGTACTTGTTCTTGTTTTTAGTTGTTGTTTTTTCTTTTTTCTTGACGACAAGTAAAATTTTGTATTTCGTGGTTCTAAGTGAAACAAATGTCAGCATTATTTTATGTGTATATTGGACACGAAACCCGCTTAATAGTTGTATTTAGAGCAAGAAACAAGATTTCAAATGCTTTCATTCAGACCATTTGACTTGTGTCTTGTAGTAGTGTTTATACGTGAGCATGTACGTAAACAGAACGAAAAGCTCCACTCAGCGAGCACTGAGCGGAAATAGCAGTTCTCTGTGAACTGAAGATGCTAAAATAGCTCAGATCCAAACACGTACAAAACAGTTAACATAAAAGAAATGTCAGGAAAACAACATAGCGCAACCAAAAACAGATAAGTGATTTATCTTTCCATATAATTGTTCATCGTTTCCCACCCTTTAACTGTTGTTTAAGTGTCGTTTTGTAGCTTGATAAAGGAGATTACCCAAAATTTTCGCAGACTGTGTGTTTTTATTCTAATAAATAGAGCTCTTTTTAACATTTTATGTGTATCGATCTTGTTTTAGAACGCTAACAGTTAATTTTGTTTCTGATTGTTTCTAAAATAACTTACTTAAAGCTTTCCGATAGGTTTTTCTTTATTTTCTACGGCGAAACGTCCTTGTAATTCGCCTGTTATACCAAAACAAATGTTCGAAGCTATTTGCTGTTATAAGCTGATGTGTTCAAATTATAGCAGCCTGTTTTCGATTCACTCATTGGTTTGCGAACGTTAGTGCAATATATTGCTGCTTGTCGGTGTTTACCTATTTTGGTACACAAGTACCAGCACCAAAATGACTTCCTTTAGCTGTTATCCCAAGGTCACCATCGGAACAGCGATGTCCAGGAGTGTCCTGACAATTTTAATAGGGGAAGTAAAATTCCGCGTACACCGGTTTTTATCCGGAGTGCGCTAATGTGGCGTATGGGGTTCTTCTCGCGTGTCACGCCGGAATCATTTCAGTTTAGTTAGCCCATGTCACACACGGGATCCAAAAGTTTGCCCTAGCCGGTTGACCTGGCCCTCTGTCCCTGTGTTGTGAAGACCAGTCATCACTCTGTCCGACGGCGGCTGTAACTGGTTCAACAGTCATCGACGTTTTCATTGGACCAGCGGTAGCGGCCTTCGGTTTCCTCCCGAAGCGTCTTCCTTATCTGTTGTGAGACTGGGATGTTTGAGAGACAGACAGACAGACAGACAGACAGAGAGGAGGGGTGGTGGCGAGAGAGATCATGACTGAAAGTGTCATAGATAAAATGTTTATATGTGCCCTCGCCCACATAAATACACTGAGTAACCAGTCACACGTCTGAAGCCAAGATAATCAGATTGTGGGTACACATAAGCTTAATGATGCGAAAATGCATGGCGATATTTTGGGGCGTACGAGAAAGGTTCGGCCACTCCTCGCACAGCCGAGCAACCTATAAAGACTGGAAGTTCAGCGCCGAAAATAGTGAGCCCTTTTGGCTTAGTGGTATGGCGTTAGACTGGTAAGCGGAAGGACCTCGGTTCGATACCGATTCGGCACTCCTTTCTCTTCAAAAAGGTTGTGGTTTGTGGACACTGTCTTGTGACTTTGTCAATCACTTCCTACTGAAACATTAAAATGGCTCTCATCGCTGCCCATCTTAATGCAGAAGTCATTCTGGTGGTGACAGTTTAGCGATAGGTATATAATCTCCCTCTTCCCCCACCTCCATACCCCCTTTCCCCCTTCTCCCCGTCCCTAATAAGCCGTACGGTTTCTGTGGACGTTAAGCACCATATTTACTTACTTACACAGAAAAACTCACCCGTCCCTAATCAGCTGTATGGTTTCTGTGTGCGTTAAGCACTATGGTTACTTACTTACTTACGCCGAAAACGTGGATGAGCCGGTGTGGCCTAGCGGTAGGGCGTTGCTGGTAAGCAGAGGTACCACGGTTCGCTTCCTTTTTACGCCAAAAACAATATTATACCTATCTCAGCATTACTATGTAAACAGTACAGGCTATTAATTTGTTTCTGTTTTTCTCTCCTTCAGTCCGTGCTCCCATGCTTCTTTCTTTCTTTTCTTGAGTGAGAGGTTGCGAGGGGGGGGGGGGGGGGGCTTTAGTTTTTAGATCCCCGATTTCTTGACCAACAATGTGGGATATCAGCGGGGTTATAAACGCACGCTTCTTCGATGACACGCTTGGTCATTGATGCAGTACCAAGTTTTGCTGCCAGATTTAAAGGGTGGGCATCTGTGACCTTGCTAGGTCAAGCAATTAGGCTTCGAAAAACGCTTTCATCTGGGTATTACTCGAGCAATCCCTGGAGCCAGCGCTACCGCCTAATCTGTAGCCAAACACAGGCTACATTAGTGGTCTGCGCCCTCATTGTTCAGAGATGGCTCTTCGCAACCACTGACCGATCAACGGCTCTGAATGCTTAAAAGGTCAAATAAATTATATATTATAGAAATGCCATGTTTTTTCAGGCCACCTCACAAAGGTATTATAAAACAGTCACCACGAGGAGTAAGTAAGTAAATAACTTGGTGTTTTACGCCCAGTCAACCATTACGGTTATGTCAGGGCGAACACCACGAGGAAAGTGGAATTCAAAGTGAACTGTATTTGTTTAAACAGCCAACAATGAGTTTTCCGCCGGCTTTTTCTGATCTTTTCTGTGACGAGAATTCCTTGTAATTCGCCTGTTCTAACGGAACAAATATCTGAGTTTTACCTCACTGTTTAAACCGCTTTTGCTTAAGCAGCCTATTTTCCATCCCTTTATTAATTTTTGAAAGCTAGTGAAGTACATTGTTGCTTATCGGTGCTTCACCGTCTCAGACAAGAAATACCACCCAAACGTCTAGTTTTAGTTCTGATGTCACGATTACTACACAGCTTCTTTTTCACTTTTTTATTTTTTTACGAGTAAGGCAACTTGGCATCAAAAAAAAAAAGTCTGACGAACCGATACTGCCACCTTCACGATAACGTTTCGCACTTCTAAAATCTGACTCTCCGATGCTGTCTGAAAGCGAATACTGTGCAAGTTTATACAGAGACCAGTGTTTGTCAGCTCCGTTAAACGTTCTTCTTCTTCGTCTTCTTCTTCTTCATTTTTTAGTTAAAGTCTGTTCACATAATTATGTGATTTTAGACTGACCTTACAATTATCATACTAACAACATGAATCAGCAAACTGTACCAATAAAAAATTTTGTTAACAAAAAAGAAAGAATAAAAGGGAGAAAAAAACTTATTTGCAGTCACCAACAACTATATTATACATTTGTGTGCGTATGCAAAACGATAATTAGTTTCGTTAAACATAAAGATAAATAGTGTTTACGCAGGGTCAAGGAAGTAAATGTAATTATCAATTAACAATTCCTTTACGCATTTCCACGCCCTCCTCTCGTCCTTATCCGTTCTGCAGTTACTGCCAAAAGGTATGTGAACAAACAAATCAACACGCCAAGCAAAGGTTTTAAAAGCTCTGTACACCTGATGACCTAGCTCACCTGGTGACAGGCGACTTATACTGCATCAGACTTGGCGACAGGCTAGTCCGTCTAGCAGCCTCGCCAGATCGAGTGAAAGCAACTTTAATTACGTCAGAGCAGAGAGGAGGATGGCAATTCCAACTGTGTTAGATGTGAGGAAAAACGCGAAGAAAATGGTGTCCAGGTTCTTGGCTGTGAGGTTTGTAATGTTCATTCTGCGAACGCTTCCTTCAGTTACCTCCACAGAGGACACACGGCTTTTGCGCTTCCTGAAAACAGCGGAAGCAGCTTCAGCTTCCTCTTTCTCTATGCTTTGCTCCATCTTGTATTTCCTCAACACGATCAAGCTCAGCAGCAGGATGACAAAGCTTTCCGCCAAAACGTAAATATAGAGGGAGAAAATTCGCGGCATGGACACGAGCCCTCTGGGTATGTTGTCGTTGAAGAAGGAGGCGAAGACAGACATGGAGATGGTCAGCGTGACGAGGTAGGAGGACTTGTCTCCCAGGTCAGGAGGCAGCAGGAAGATCAGCACGTTGAGGTAGGAGGTCAGCACTAAGGGAACGATGAGCATGACGGCGTAGAAGGTCGTCTTGCGTCGGATGTGCAGAACGAACTTTGGATTGGTGTTTCCGTGTACTCGAGAGGTGACATTCTCAACTTCGACACTGACAAGGTCCCATTCCCCGGCAACACCATACCTTTCACTGAGAGCCCTGTCCATGGAGGTGTCCAGAGCCATAAGGTTGGTGGTGAAGGTGATGTCCATCAACGAAATGGTGCAATAGTGCTCATCGAACGGATACAAAGTCATGTCCAGACGACACGTGAATGTCAGAATTTTGGGAAGGACTATACTGATCTCTCCCGACGGAAAGATATCTGCGGTGTTTGCGTCCTTAAAGATCTCCAGTGTGCTCACACCCTGAGGTATTACCATATAAGGCAACCACAGAGCGTTACTGGGAACGGTGACGAAGATAGGCATCTCTTCAGACTTGCCGTCCGTGAAAACGTGGATGAGGTCATCGTCCACAGCCAGAGACATGTCTGTCCACCAGAACTCCATCCGAGCAAACACCTTCACGGTTTGCTGAGTCTCGTCCACGTCGAGGATGCCGATTAGGTCGAACTTCACATTCATGCTCATGATAGCCCTGTCTGCAATTATCTGGGGCACCGGGGCCACTTTCTGCAGGATGGCGGCGCGGCTGAGAAGCCATTCCCGCCACCGGTAGTAAGCCAGTCTGTTGCCGGAGTGGACACCCGGGAAGTCGGACGCGTTTACTGCCCACACTGCTGGACACAGGCAGGTGAGCAGCAAGGGAGTCACCAGCAACGACTTTGCCAGGAGCATATTGGCGGAAGGATACATTGTGGACTAGGCAGGGAAACTTGCTGTTTGCATCAACAACCGATTCAGTAAAAAAAAAAAAAGAAGAAAAAATTGCTCTTATTTCACCGAGACAGTCACAATACCAAGGGAGTTTCTACTGGAACGAAATGTCAGGACACACCAACAGTAAGCTGACGGTTAGTCTTTTCAGCGGTGCTAACAAAGCAAGCGCCAACGTTTTGGAAAACCCTGACTTGACTGGTTTTGAAATACAGACTGTCGCACTGGTTATATACACGATGGTCTCTCTTCTGGTCATTGATACAGTACCAGGTTTTACTGCCAGATTTAGTGAAGTCTTTATGTCAACCATTTAGGCTTTACGAAACGCTTTCATGCAGGTATTACTCAGCAATCGTTGTGAGAAACCTAGGTGGTAACTGGCCGATATGTAATAAACTGCACCGGTGCCGGTGTAATACACAGAAAGGAACCCCATGCCAAACTTACCCCG
>CAUZXP010000468.1:15000-17779 GCA_963584105.1 Alviniconcha strummeri | reverse complement strand
CTGTGTCCCCGTCCTCACCAAGCGACAGTTCATTCGGTTCTGGCACTCGTGAAATCTTAAATCCCAGGTGCCAGGAACATCTTCTTTCCCCTAGGGTCCATCATCAGGCGAATCGGCGCTTGGCGAAGACGGTAGCGGAAGTGTAGACCCCGAAGAACACCGACATCCAACAAGAGACAGGACATACATCAGTCTGGGACGGAAACTGCCTGCTGCTCTGAAATATGCCTTTCACGCTTCTGCCTTTCTGATTCATTCAGTGTGTGTGTGTGTGTGCGTGCGTGCGTGCGTGCGTGCGTGAGTGTGTGCGTGCGTGGTCGTTTAACAAAAAGTGGCGTGTATGTTACGGACAGCGAATGGAAATGGATGTGACAGATTTGAGGAATTGTGTTTCACCCTGTTTTGATCTTTGGGGTCGACTGTCAATAATAGTAATGATAACAGATGATTCTTATAAAGCACGATTCTGTAACATAGCTAGACTCACTGCGCCACACAAACATCTTGACAAACAACAACAACAAAAACATGTGCATGCATTTCAACAAACAGAACCCTGAGTGTAGTATTCTACCATAAACATAATCACCTAGCAAACAATAACTATTTTAAACATCATGTACATACACAATCACACAGCCACATCCGCACGCACGCACTCACGCACGCACGCACGCACGCACGCACACATGCGCGCAGACACACACACACTCTCGCGGGCGCCTCCACCCCTCCACTCCCACCCCCCACCGCCCCTCTCTCGCTCTCTTTCTGCTTCTTCCTTTTCTCCCCTTTATACAGTTCTGAAGTCAATGAACGCATGAAAGTATAACTCACTTTTTTTCTCTCAATCCATTACAAGTGCAACAGCGATCGAAAAGTCTATTTTCGAGTCCACGACATACATGGGAACGACGCTGTCCATCGCAGACAATTTCACGAAGACACGTCAGCCGAACGTGACAGTCGTCGGTCCTAACAGTAAGTACGTATATATAAAAACAACTCATTTGGAACAAATGGCGCAGGTGAGCACTCGCTCGCTGCGGTAGGGAGGCCAGGGAAGACTGCCGCAGTGGGTGTACACAAAATACAAAAGCATGCCGTTCTCGTTCTTCTCGCTGCCGTCCCTGCCAACGAACTCGGAGTCGACGCACACAGATTCGTGGTTGGATGGGTCCTTGTCTTCGCTACCCATAAGGAAACCGCTGTACTCCAGGGTCCACCCGTCTTCACACACGTTGTACCCGGCACCGTGATGGTGGTGGGTCGGGGTACGCTACACACAACGCACAGCGGGTCTATGTTGCTGTGCGGGCCTGGGTAGGTGCTGTACTCGGCCCCACTTATGCGGCCGATGTAGTTAGGATGAATAACTTGACCGAACACCGGCTTGTGATGGAGACACAGAACACTGCTGGTCGACCCGGCCGATGACCAGTTTCCTCCGGCCACGGTCCCCGAATACACGTGCTCAGCCGAGCTGGGACAGGCAAAATTCCCCCACCGTACATAGGTGGAGGTCCCTGCGCCTTCGACGGCCTCATCCTGTCGGATGTTGGTGTTTTGCAGAGCTGCCACTTCGGAACTGACACTGTTCTTTAAAGCCTCCACCTCCGCTCCCACCTCGTCGAGGCGCTGGTTCATCTGATTAATCACTGGCAACAAAGCGTCCGTATCGTCGGAACGTGTTCCTATCTCGTGGGAGGTTTTTAAGCCTTCCGTGCAGGGCATTGCGTTGAAGCCGTGTTCGTTGTGTTGGGCTTCAGTGACGCGGTGAGGACTTTCTGGCGGGGTCAGTTTGTCCACTAGGGATTGTGCAACGTGCTGCAGCAGCTGCTTCTGTCTTTGCCACTCCCTTCTATCGTCCAGCCACTGCTGTCTTTCTTCTCGCCAGTTCTGCTGTAACTGTTGCCACTGCTGTCTTTCTTCTCGCCAGTTCTGCTGTAACTGTTGCCACTGCTGTCTTTCTTCTCGCCAGTTCTGCTGTAACTGTTGCCACTGCTGTCTTCTCGCCAGTTCTGCTGTAACTGTTGCCACTGCTGTCTTTCTTCTCGCCAGTTCTGCTGTAACTGTTGCCACTGCTGTCTTTCTGCTCGCCAGTTCTGCTGTAACTGTTGCCACTGCTGTCTTTCTTCTCGCCAGTTCTGCTGTAACTGTTGCCACTGCTGTCTTTCTTCTCGCCAGTTCTGCTGTAACTGTTGCCACTGCTGTCTTTCTTCTCGCCAGTTCTGCTGTAACTGTTGCCACTGCTGTCTTTCTTCTCGCCAGTTCTGCTGTAACTGTTGCCACTGCTGTCTTTCTTCTCGCCAGTTCTGCTGTAACTGTTGCCACTGCAGCCTCTCTGCTCGCCATTGCTGTTCCTCCGCTCGCCGTTGTTGTTCTGCTTCGTTGAACTTCATCTCCACGTGCTCCAGCCTTTCAGTCAGCCTCCTGATGCTGTCCCAGATGCTGTCCTGATGCTGTCCCAGATGCTGTCCTGATGCTGTCCCAGACATATCCCTCTTCTGCCCACACAGCCTCAGTGGTACAGACCGTGAGGAGAATGACTGCAGACAATAAAGCACAGTGAAAAAAAGCTGTCAGACAACCAAAGCGAATGAACTGCAGGAAAATACAGTTGTGTTTGCTATTTAAAGCCTGGTCAGAAAAGATAAGTAGGACTAATTTTAAAAAGCGTGCAATGTTCTTTAAATCATTATCTTATCTTCTACCAATGCTTTTTCCCCTTCTTCTTCTATTGTTTACTGTTTGAGAGAGAGAGAGAGGGGGAGAGTGA
>CAUZXP010000468.1:0-12500 GCA_963584105.1 Alviniconcha strummeri | reverse complement strand
CATAATTTTTATAACTGACCGTAACAGAGTCTTGATCTTTGTTTCGACCAACACAGTAATCGGACAGAAAGGTTGAAAATCCAGACAAAAGAACGCGTTTTGAAAGGAAGCAGAGGAGCACGCAATGCCAGATTCATTTTGAGCAGTTCAGTGTTGCTTCACGTCAGCAGAGACCATAAGGCTTGATATTAGTGACGGGGAGCCCAGGACGGCCACCTCCACGTTCCAACAGCTCCCGAGCTCTGCCATACCTGTAGTTCAGTTCAGTGTCGCTTTACGTCTACAGAGACCATAAGGACTGTTAGGGTCGGGGAAGCCCAGGACGGCCACCTTGACGTTACCACAGCACCTGAGCTCTGTATTTTGAGCGGATGACAGCTTGATTTTGAGCAGACGACGCAGCTTCATTTTGAGGAGATGACACAGCTTCATTTTGAGCAGACGACACAGGTGACAGCCTTGCCGTCTCGATAGTCCGGGCAAGGCAGACTGCCACACCTGGTAAACACGTACAACAGCAACAGACCGTCGTCGTCGCTGCCGCTGCTGGCACGGCCCTCGAGGCTCGAGTCCACGCAGACGTAGTCGTGGCCGGAAGCATGGTTAGGTGAGCCGCCCATGAGGTACCCGCTGTACTCCAATGTCCACCCGTCTTCGACACACGTCGGTGGCCGGCACCATGATGGTGGTGGGTCGCGGGGTGCGACACAAGGCGCACACGACGTCCTGGTCCTCGTGCTGGTCGACCTCGTACTCCGCGCCGTGAAGTTCGCTGTACTGGAGCGGAACGGGCAGGTCCGCCAGGGTCGGGTTCCGAGGCAGGCACAGGACGGTGGGAGGGGACCCCTGTCTAGACAGCAGCCCACCGCCTGCCAGTCCTGAGTACACGACGCCGGCCAAGGAAGGGCAGGAGGAGTTCCCCCAGCGCACGAAGGTGGAGCTGGCGGCTTGCTGGATGGCCAGGTCCTGGTCCATGGCGATTCGCTGCAGGGTCTGCACTTCCACAGCGTTCTTGTCGCTCAGGACCTGCACGTAGGACGCCATCTTGTTGTTCACGGCCTGTATCTCGGTTTCGATCTTGTGGTCCATCTCCTGCACTTGTTCGTCGATTTTGTGGCCGAGGACTTGCACGTAGCTTGAGAGTCTGATGTTGAGAGTTTGCACGTCGGAGTCGGTCTTGTTCCTGACGTCTCCAATCTCCGTGTCGAACCGGTTCGTCACGTTCGCCATCTCGTCCTTCATGCTCTGCATGCTCGCGTTCACTGTTCCTATCTTGGTCTTAACCTCATGCGCCTCCGTGATCACGGCGCTGCTCAGCACTTGAGTGGTCGTCGTCAGTTGAGAGTTGAGGGTTTGCACCTCCAAGTCGACTTTGTTGGCCAGAGTCCGGATCTCCCTCTCCGTCGTGTTGGCTTGCAGTTGCAGCGTTAGGCTGCTCCGAGAGACGTCGTCTGCCAAGGAGCTCATCCAGTTCCTCGCCTCCTGGATCTCAGCGTTGGCCGAGTCGTTGACCGCTTTGACGTCGGAGTCAATCTTGTTTTCTAAAGCTCGGAAGTTTTCGTTGATCTTAGCGTTCAGCAACTGCTTGTTTGTGATGGCCTCGTCCGTCACAGTCTGCACCTCGGCGTCTATCTTGCTGTTCACGGATTGCACATCTGTGGTCATCTTGCTCCTCAGCGTGTCCACCTCCGCTTCCAGTCTGCTGTTCACCCCGTGCAGCTCGCGGTCAATCTTGCCGTTCAGCACTGTCACCGTGACGCCGATCTCAGCGTTCAGCTTCTGCACCTCTCCGTCGATTCTGGTGTTGAGCGTCTGCACCTCTGAGTCGATTCTGGTGTTGAGCGTCTGCACCTCTGAGTCGATTCTGGAGATCAGGGCTCGCACCTCTAGCTCGTTCAGCCACTGCGAGGCAACGTTCGCGTCAGCCTCTCCTGCATCCGCTTCGGAAGCCGCGTCGTGGGCCGTGCCGGTGAAGGCGTTGTTCGTGGACTGCAGATCCGAGTCGGCTTTGGCGAGGGCTTGCTGACAAGTGTTGGCGGCCTGCGTGCGCTCTCTCACCTCTCTGGTGAAGGTGTTGTTGAGAGGCTGCACCTTGAGGTCTGCCTTAGTCTCCAGCGTCTGTGCAGACCCGGTCTCTGTCTTGTTGTCGAGGGAATCCACCCGCGTTGGCTCCCTACCCGCGCGCTGGTTGAGTTGCTTGTAGGACGTCAGCCAGGTGTTCATAATGCGGGAGTCGCTGGTCGTTGTGACGTCAGCAGGTGTCTGTGCCGTTCGCAAAGACCCGGACGACGGTCTTGGGGTTCCTTCATCGTAGGCCTGCCAATGACTTTCCAGGATAGACAGCCTACCGTTCAGGAACTGGAACTTGTCCTTCAGGGACTGAATGTCGCCGCGGACAGACAGCAACGTCTCCCCGTGACGCTGAATCTCTTAAAACCAGCCGTGCCGTTCTGATGCCCACTGCAGCCTCTCCTCCCGCCATCGTTCTCTCTGCTTCACCAACTCCCGCTCCAGACGCTCCAGCCGTTTGACGGTGGCGGCGGCTGACAGGTCCTCCTCCACGGCGGCGACGTCGTCGTTCCCTTGCAGCAGAAGAGCGCCCAGCAGCAGCAAGAATATCGAGACAGTCATAGTTCCTGCTGTCGATGTTGGTGCTGACTACAGGGCCTGATACAACTAGACGTCCTTGGCCCGGGAGAAGGATCTTGGGCTTCCCTTGTTGTAATCCTGACCCATTAAGTGGCCAGGAACGTGCAGCAGCCGTTGCCGCGGGCTTCTGCCTCTTCGGTCTTTAACCCCTGAGTGGCTGGTTATTCGCACGACGGTCTGACGAACAGGCAAAGAGTGGGTCAAGGTCAGACCTGGGTCAGGTATTCATAGCACAGCTTTGCGGTTTTGTTGAGTAACAGAAATGTAGGTCTTTGAATACGCCGGTCTCGCATGTGCGCTATCGCTTAAAGTTGGAGTGTGGTTTACGTACACACGAGTTTTAAAATGTGTATTGATGTGAGGTCAACAGGGTGTTAACCTTTTCACTGATAGACATTTTCCTGCCGGGTAAACATTCTTTCAAGAGCAGCGCTAGAGGTGAAATAATTATGAAACTAACAACAACAACAAAATGCGCCTTTTGCGAATTGTATTCCAGTTGGAATTCAAGCAGGAGGACATGAAGAAACAGGCAAATGGGAAGTGATTTGCTGTGCACATCGTGTGATGTCCTGACGGCAGGGAATGGGTTAAAATCCTTTTATAAACTGACGTGTCAGCTTCCTGGAGACACGGTGCACTGTGATCAATGATTTTGGCAGGAGCGGACAATGCTGTCAGTGGTCTCGTGCTGAAGTTGTTTTGTGATAAGAACAACCATTTCTGATTTGAGTCCTGGAGCCTGATGACACAACACAACAATGGTAGACAAAGAGAGCAATAAAAAGTCTGTGGTCAGAACAAGAGGATCGCCAAGCGAGCGAGGGAGAGACAGAGGCAGAGAGGGAGAGAGAGAGAGAGAGAGAGAGAGAGAGAGAGAGAGAGAGAGAGAGAGAGAGAGAGAGAGAGAGAGAGAGAGAGAGAGAGAGAGAGAGAATTATTTGATTTTAACGTCCTGTCAACCGGATAGGGTCACCTCGGCAGGCAGACAAACTACAGGGTTAAAGGTTAGCAACTGGATTTTAATGTTCTGTACAACGCACGAAAGAGAGCTGCAGAGACACAGAGAGATTGTGTTGCAAGGAAGCAAAGGTAGAAGGGCGGGAAAAGAATGAAACGGCAGAGTAAGTAGAAAAAGGAGAAACGATCAGCTTTTGATGTACATCACGAGGAAACGATCAGCTTTTGATGTACATCACGAGGAAACGATCAGCTTTTGATGTACATCACGAGGAAACGATCAGCTTTTGATGTACATCACGAGGAAACGATCAGCTTTTGATGTACATCACGAGGAAACGATCAGCTTTTGATGTACATCACGAGGAAACAAATCAGCTGGTGGCAGTGGATGGCCTTCACGGTGCTTGTAGCTCCCCCACCCCACCCCACCCCCGGTTTTGGGGACTGCGGACACAGAAATCAAGATCCCCTGTGTTGATAGCCCAGAGCTGACAAATATTCTACCTTTAAATCCTGGAGCAGGTCAGAATACTGCATGCTTCGACTACTACCGGGAATGTAGTCCTTGTCCTTAATTTGCCCTTCCACCTTCCCGATCTATATAATTGTTTTTTCCAAATCCTCTCCCTACTTTGTAACTATGTTATGACTAACGCAATTTTCAGTATGGGCCAGCGGAATAAAATAGGTCCTGTTGCTCAAAAGCCATAAGTGATTTAAAGTTCTCATGTTGAGTGGCCACATAATAGATGGATGTAAAGGAATCGAATGGAAAAAAGATTGACGTGCCAAAACATGTATTAGCTAGTATTTCCCATTGACAGATAGAAGAATGGCTGATTTTTGAAGCTGTAACTGTGAGTTAGACAAACTTGTGATTAAATGACGTGTGTTTTAAACCGATGTAAAATAAATGTGAATGTGTGGTTCGTTCTGATGTAGCCCTGTAAAAGAAATGTGAATGTGTGGTTCATTCTGATGTAGCCCTGTAAACAAAATGTGAATGTGTGGTTCGTTGATGTAGCCCTGTAAAAAAATGTGTGGTTCGTTGATGTAGCCCTGTGCGGTTGACGGGACATTAATATCCAAGAACTAAGTAACCATTTTGCCCCGAAAGCTCTTTTGTAAACTTAAAGCAATCGAGTAGCACCAGTACACATTTTTCATGTGGTTTATTTTACATTTTGGCTGATCTTAATCAGGATTCGTTGTTCATGGATCGATAAGTTATGCAACTGCGACGTCCTAGTAGTGAACTCTGTTGACCTATTTTTGCCTGCCAAGATAAGAATCGCCTCTCCCCTATCGGAAATCGGAGGACAGGTTAGGAACTGATTTTCCTTGCTTATTAAAAGCTGCTCAACGAGAATGATCAAAGTTACACGCGCGCGCACACACACACACACACACACACACACACACACACACACACACACACACACACACACAGAGAGTCAGATTTATGACAGTTCCAGCATACCTCTTATTTATCGCTGAAATTAACAACACGACCAAAGCGAAGTCCGTATATCATATAGTATTGGTTATACTGACAGAGGGAAAACAATCAACACAAATGCTAGCATATTAATATTTTGAAATGAAAACCGAATTAGCCGTCTTATTTTGACGTTTTCCACTCGAATGGTGTAGATACTGTGACACTGTGTGATCGTCGCGGTCAGTACCTTTAAGAACAGGAGATGACGACCAGAGGTCAGAGCCGACACTGGTCACGTGCCAGACGATGACGTTGGGAGTCATGATCAGCAAGCAGAGGCCAGTTGAAGACACTGTTCGGTCACAGTGTGTTAAAGGCAGACGCCATCACTTGGGTTTTATAATACAGACCAGCATAAGGCTTTCGAAGAAGAGGTGATATAATTCATAAGGCTTAATTTGGAAAAAGAGAAGAAAACAAATTTGAAACAAGAATGACTACTGTAGCGTTCCAAAACAAGATCCATGTACAGAAAAGGTTTAAAAGAATGTTGTTTATTATCGTGTTTTGTCATAATGAATAGCGTTGTTTTTAATCTTTTATGTGTTTCGATCTCTTTGGAAAAAGAGGTTATAGAGTTTGACATTTGCTTCAATCGCTCACCTCAAGGTCAACGCTATTTTCAAGAGTTCAAAGTCCAGACACATAAACGGTTCAAAAGAACACTGATTTATTAGGACACACACACACAATCTGTTTATTATTTATTTAGTATAGTATTATTATAGTATTATAGTAGTCATTCTTGTTTCATATTTGTTTTCTTCTCTTTTACCAAATTAAGCCTTATGAATATATACACACAATTAGCTGATTGTGTGTCTGTGTCCTAATAAATAGGCGTTCTGTGTCTGTGTTCTAATAAACAGCGTTCTGTTGAACCTTTTATGTGTTTGGATCTTGTTTTAGAACGCTAGCAGTCATTCTTTTCTCTCTCTCTCTCTCTCTTTTTTTTTTTTTCTTTCGAGAATTCAAATCCTCGCAACCACAAAATGACTTCCATGCCTACCGAACTTCTTTGGAGAAAACAGTCTGGGATGTGGGTCAGTAGTAAAATAAACCAGGGTGTTTATTATATGAGAAGTGTGGAATATATCTTCAAGGGGTGGAATTATCTTCAAGGTCAAGGTCACATAGAGAGTTCAACTCTGCCATGTTTATCCATCCTACATCCTCAGAGCCAACCAGGGTGTTTATTATATGAGAAGTGTGGAATATATCTTCAAGGGGTGGAATTATCTTCAAGGTCAAGGTCACATAGAGAGTTCAACTCTGCCATGTTTATCCATCCTACATCCTCAGAGCCAACCGATTCTGTTGTCAAATCTGTCAGCGCCTTGGTGAATCGTCACTGACCTAATTCCGCCTGCACATAAGTGCAGGGTATCTCTTCAAACGTTTCACACTGAGTGCATGATCATCGGGGTGGAGGTGGGGGGCCGGGGAAGGGGGGGAATCATTTGTGAGGAATTAAGTGATCATCTGTCTTGTTGTAAATATGTTATGAACGAGGCATAACCAACGGTTCTTTTTTGTTTTTGTTTGTTTGTTTAATGGTTAAATGCGGAAGACTTTGGATTGTTAACATTAACCCCGAGGCGACACACATCTTGTGTGTGTGTGTGTGTGTGTGTGTGTGTGTGTGTGTGTGTGTGTGTGTGCGTGCGTGCGTGCGTGCGTGCGTGCGTGCGTGCGTGCGTGTGTGTGTATTTGCGCACGTATATGTGTGTTTATTAGTTTTTACACTCATTCATTTTTCATTTTTTCTCCTTCTTCATTAATACACGGTAAAGATGATATTCAGATCCGAAAGGCCTGGCAGAAATAATCCTTAATTATGTCACAGTCTCAAGGCTCTTCTTCTTCTTCTAGATTTTCTTTCTTTTTGTGTCTATATTTGTTTCTCTTCCTCCTTTTCTTTTTCTATTTTATTCTGCTTTGCTTTGTTTTTTCTTTTTCTTCCTCGTTCTTGTCTGTACTTTCCGGATCTTTTTCCCTTTCCTTCTGTTTCACGAGGAAGGTTTGGCATTCCAGTAAGCACAGACAATACAATTAGGCTATTTTGTTAGTTTTGGTAGGTTTCGATATCAATTATTTGCCTACTTGAAAACACTGTTCGGGAACGTCACAGGGCCGTCAGCGCAAACACACATTGCGGAGAAAAGTGATGGGGAAACACACACACACACACACACACACACACACACACACACACACACACACACACACACACACACTCACACACACACACACACACACACACACACACACACACACACACACACACACACACACACACACACACACACACACACACACACACACACACACAGAGCAGCCCCAGTACTTTTCTTTATCGCACAAAATAAGAACACCTCAATAAGGTTGAAGTGGGCATCACGATGATTTAATGGCAGTAGCGACGAACAGTAACGGTCTTAAAATCCTAGTTCTGAAATGCGAGCAAAGCAACCCTCACAAGTGGCTTGCTTCTCGGAAGATCTAAAGTTTTGAGAAGCTTGAGACACTACCTGCTGGCACAAGGCCAAGGACATCACACCATCTTCAACTTAAGATGCCATCTTCAACTTATGTGAACTAGTCCTGACTACTACTAATGTATGTAATACGTGTCCTTGGTCCATGGCGGAAACAGTGTAGGTCGTTGGCCAACGATAGAAAATGAAGACTCCAACCACTTGATGTTTCCTTCTCGGAGACGTCCACAGAGGAGACGATACAGTCACCTCACCTGTCGAGAGCAGACTTAATGATAACTTGATTTTTACCGTCTTATTGTGACTAAAAGAAATATACATGCCGCTTACTGCCACCTCTTGACCATACTTATTTGTGTATTAATGTGTACTGGCATATTGGGCCATTTTCTAACCTCTTGAACATACTTACCTGTGCGTAAATGTGTGTGTGTACATGTGTGTGTGTGTGTGTGTGTGTGTGTGTGTGTGTGTGTGTGTGTGTGTGTGTGTGTGTGTGTGTGTGTGTGTGTGTGTGTGTGTGTGGGTCACTTTCGAGATCAAAGAACAATGTCTAGTCTCAAATCAAAATGGATTCTAGCTGCCTGCACCCACATGCGTGGCCGAGTGAGCCTGAAATGGAGGGTAGAATTATATACCACCGGCGGGCATCCTTTATTGAGGCTGTACACTTGATGCAGTTTAAGTACCTTGTGTTTACTCGCATGCCAGGTGGGTGTTACCGTAGGTTATTGCGGGCTTTGTTGCTGGGTTTGCGTTACGTGTTTCGGGCGATAAAAACTGCTTTGTTTGTTGATTGCTGTTTTGTTGAATATACATGTTATGGCGGGATCCGTGCTGCGCTCTACACTCCGCCTCCCGAAGTTACGTTCCCACAAGCTTTCAACCTGGCCGCCATGCTAACCGGTAGAATGCACGATGGCTCGAGTTGGACTCCAACGTTCACATTAAAATATAATTTGCAAAATCGGATTGTCCGTGATAATTATATCTCTTGTCACTGATGAACATGGGCTATGACTTAAGCCGGCGGTGTTGATCCGCATTCAGCCAGTCGTCCGCTCTCTGGCTAATCGTTAGCTTGTGGGGGAATATGGCGCTCACTCTTCGGGCTTTTTGCGCGGTATAAATGGTTTGTGACGTTCTGACTGGCTGAAGCAGTCAACCGGTTTGGCCTAGCGGTAAAGCTGGTAACCAGAAGGACCTCAGTTCGATTTCGCTTCGGCTTTCCTCTCTCTTCATAAATTGTGGTTTATGGACACTGTCTTTGTGACTTTGCCACTCACAGTTAATGTAACATTAAGACGACTCTCATATCTGCTCATCTTGATGCAGGAGTCATTCTGATGGTGATCTTGTGCATCGCTTTCGTATGTAATACATATTATGTATACACTGGTGACGCTGTATCGATCGTTAGGTATACTCTTCCTCTTCCCGCACCTCATGGGATCTCGGTCCCCGCCAATAATTCTTCGGAGACAAGTCGCAACCAACTGGCTGAAACTGCATGGATGATTGGCAGCCAGAAACGCTCTGTTTACAAGTAATTATGGTAAAAGTGGGTTTAACCCCTTCACTGCCAGTCTGTAACATTTCCGGGCTGAAAGGTGCCCGCGCAAGCCTGCAAAACAGTACTTTACCTGGTCCTATAACAAATATATTTTCTATAGTGTGCGCTTTGACGGAATCCTTTCATGCCAATGCGAAAAGGCAAACGAAAAGACTTACGAATTTCAAATTTCACACGTTTATTGGCCGTTTTCAAGTGACATCAAGGCAGTGAAAGGGTTAAAGAAGGCAGATCTGGACGCGAGGGTGAAAAAGGAATGCTGAAATGTTTCTCGGTTTGTCGCTGTTTTCGTTCCTCGACTAAACCCCGAAGAGTTTCACACAGATTCGAACTGAATTATGCGTGTGCAACCGTTTTCCTGCACACACAAGGATGCGGCGCAATAACAATTATTATGCGATGTCTCTTACCGTTCAGGCAGCTTCAATGCTGACTTCATAGTTTTACCTTGCCGCACCACATGTTTATTATTACTCTTTCTTCTGCTTCTTGGATTAGTGATCCTGGCACGGAGACGAGACGTTAACGCACGAGCTTCGCTGTGGGTATACAGTTTTGGCCAGCACGTGTCACACGAACAGGAAGGACTGACGTCTTTTGGAGCGGTTAGGGATTTGAAGAGAGATGTTGTACACTGCGAGATCTAGTATTGTCGTTTTGGTAGTTAGTTGCATGCTGTTTCTATTGTTGGCAAGACAGGCGGACTTGGAAAGTAATCGATAGGTAAATAGATTTATCGCATTATCCGCAGCCAGTCAAACTGAGGTGGCTGGATGGTATTTTGATGGGGCAAATTTACATCAGTTTAAAAGAGCGAAGGTTCTATTCCCGTGATGATTGGTGGATTTTACGTTCCGATTTGGGGGCTGATGTCGAGGGCCTGTCTCTCTGTGTGTCTGTCTCTCATTCTCTCTGCCTGTCTGTCTCTTCCAGCCCCTGGGGTCGCTCCCTAACCTGACAATTGCAAGAACAGGGCTGGGGTCGCTCCCTGACCTGACAATTGCAAGAACAGGGCTGGGGTCGCTCCCTGACCTGACAATTGCAAGAACAGGGCTGGGGTCGCTCCCTGACCTGACAATTGCAAGAACAGGGCTGGGGTAGCTCCCTGACCTGACAATTGCAAGAACAGGGCTGGGGTCGCTCCCTGACCTGATAATTGTAAGAACAGGGCTGGGGTCGCTCTCTGACCTGATAGTTGCAAGGAAGGGGCTAGGGTCGCTCCCTGACGTGATAATTGCAAAACGATGACAAGCTATATACAACGGGAATACAACTCCTAAACTGACTGCCTAAATAAGAGAGGGAGAGGCTTAATTAAGCAACTTGTGCTGAGCGTCCAGATCTACCTTCTTTAAACCCACTTTTACCATAGTTGTCACTAGAACGTTCCGGGCTGTCAACCATCCATGCACTTTCAGCCAGTTGGTCGGTTAAGCTGACCGTTGAAACAGACTGAGCCCTAGAGCGCTTGTGTACAATCCACAAAACAAAGGGAGTTCATTTAACGCTCGAAAGCCGTCACATGAACACAACAACAAAGACTGGATCGCCTACGGTACCTCTCACCTGGCATGCAAGCGAGTAGGCACACGGGACATGAACTCCGCGAAAGGTGCAGCAGAATGTTAGACTGCGAGTTCATTAGGATGTGTCTTTGGTGCAGTTTCTGCACGTTGCATTTACTCGCATGCCAAGTGGGGGTTACCGTAAGCGATTCCGATCTTTGCCGATGTTTTCGTGTGACGTCTTTTGGTCGCTATAATGACCTCCAACGACACTCACTCACTTGGAGGAAAGGAGAGCGTGGACTGACTCCTTCCCTCAGTCTTCAAGGGTCAGGACTCTGGCGACTTGAATGTTGATGCCGGCGGTAACAAGACCGCTTATGACCTCACTCATGACGTTGTCCAGAGTTTCAGACTGCGACCTCATCTTGCTGTCCAAGGCCTCGAGCGCTGTACTGGTCTCGTTGCCCAAGTCGTCCACCATTGCGTACAACGTGAACAGCTTTTGCACCATGAAGCCCATGTCGTTGTGGATGTCCTGGACCTTCTCGACGACTGTCTGGTTGAGAGCCTGCGTCTGCTGTCTGAGTGTCTGCACGTTTCCGCTCACCTCAGCCTCTTCTTCGTACATTGCGCTGCGCAGCGTCTGGATCCGCAGGTCGGTTTTTCGGTTGAGCGTCCACCCTGCGAGTGCTGTGGAGGCTTGGCGGGCACGCAGCTCTTCTCTGCTCCTCTTGTCGAGGGCGCGGAGGTGTGCGGCCGTTTGGCTCACATCCTGCGTGTTGGAGCTCGCGTCACTCGTCACGTTGTTCAGCTCCTCCGCCAACGTGGCGCTGGACTGCTCGAGGGTGTTCACCTGACCACCAAGTCCTTGAAGGAGGGCGTTGACCACGAAGACTTCCTGCACCGTGATGTCCTCCCTGCTTTGAATATCTTCGAGGGTCGTCGCGTGAGCGTCCAGTGTTAAGTTGAAGGACGTTAGGCGCTCCATGGTCTTCCTTTCCGTATCTCTTACTCTCTTCGCCATCTTGTCCACATCGTGTTCCAGCTTCTTCATCTCCTTATGCCAGTCGTGGCGCTTCAGTTTGCGTGCTTCGCGTGACAGTTCAGCGTTTTCCGGGACGCGTTTGGTCAGAGAGGACGTGTTCTTCAGACTGTTCACTCTGTCGTTGAGGGACTGGAAGACGCTGAGCACGTGCTGCTTAAGCCTCTCCCTCTCTTGCATCTCTCCTTCGCGCCGCCGTTTCTCTCGCAGCCATTGCTGCTTCGCTTCCTCCCACAGCTCCCTCTGTCGTTGCCGTTGTTGTCGCTGTTCGCTCAGCTCCTGCTCCAGACGTTGCAGCCCCCGGGTGGTCGAGGTCAGGAGGTCGGCGTAGTTGTCGTCGTTGTGGGCAGCGTGGAAATCCCCAGCAGCTGCTGCGACCACAGCCAGGAGAAGGAGGAGCCGAAGCATGGTGACTAGATATGGGACTGACTCGCTAGGAAAGGCTACAGTGACTGTAATCTGGTCAAAGTGTCCGCTAGCTCGCTCGCCTTGTATCATCCGCCCACAGTGTGGGATTATATATATACCTACGCGCGGTTGGAGAGAGGTCACGTCTGCAGTTACACCTGTCGTTTAGGCCTGACTTGCGGAGTACAGCACCTACTGGTCTGGTTGCATAATCTCTCCGCTGTTAGCCTCGGAGAAGCACAATGAAAATAGCAACTGATTTTTCTCCTTCTCTCATATAGTTCGTTTAGATCACCCTGCTAATTGTTTAAGTGTTAGATGCAAAGACATAAAATGTAAAAAAAAGAGAAAAAAAGCG
>CAUZXP010000467.1:2500-15000 GCA_963584105.1 Alviniconcha strummeri | reverse complement strand
TTCAGCTCTCCTCCCTCATTCTGACGAGAGTCAACACGACACCGCTGCTGTACTACCTGCCTCGATCTCCATCCAGTGACCGTGACGACCTCACAGCCTCCTCGCTCAGCGCTCAGCTGCGCCCCCCTCACAGACAGCTGCTTCACATTCCCCTTGGTTCTTCCTCGGCCGACAACTCACTCGTTGTCTGCCTCTTTGGTGCAAAGTCCGTCAGCACTTCCAGGAGGAGGTCCGACATATCCACCTTCATTCAGGACAACAACATCGACATCATGCTGCTGACGGAGACCTGGCTGCGCCCTGCCGGTGACGAGGCCAAGATCGCCGACCTGGCTCCGCCTGGATACTCGGTCCTCTCCTTCCTCAGCTCTACGGGCGGGAGGGGGTGGGGGGGGGGGGGGGAGTCCGGCGCAAAAGGCGGAGGCATCGCCTTCGTCATAAGGGACTCTCTGAAGCCACATGTCTCTACCACTTCGTCCTTTCCCGTTCAGCACCCCTGCTTAGAAACCTCTCAGCTGACTCTAACATACAACGAGCAGCTAACCAACCTGTTCTGTGTCTACCGCCCTCCACCCAGCAAAAAGAACATCTCTGACTCATGTTTTTCGATCATTTTCCGACTTCCTTGAACACTCTGACAGTCTGCCTTGCAAAACACTTCTTATTGGTGACTAATTTAGCTTTCATTTTGAAAAAGTAGAAAACATCGCCAGAAAACTATACGATATCATAGACATGTTTAACCTAACCCAGTCCGTTTCTGAACCTACTCATAATCAAGGCCATCTGCTCGACTTAGTGTTTTTCAAGCAAAGTGATAACATCCTTATGTCTACGAAACTACGCCATGGACTAATATCTGACCACACAGTCATCTTGTGCAAACTCAATGTATCTGTACCCGTACAAAAACCTGAAACTTTCTCGTATAGATGCCTCAAAACGATTGACACTAGCTCCTATATACATTAACGCACAACGAAGAATTGAACTGCACATATCTCAATAATTCAAAGTCACGAAACACACACACGCACGCACTCTGAAACATGCGCCCCCTGTCTCTCAATCTACATACGCTAAAGCATTGATCTACTGCTAATACTGTTATAGCCAAACTGAAACCTCACAGCGTTTCCGCCCAAACTAATAGCAATACTCAGTTTCTGCTACTGTCAGTGTGTGTGTGTGTGTGTGTGTGTGTGTGTGTGTGTGTGTGTGTGTGTGTGTGTGTGTGTGTGTGTGTGTGTGTGTGTGTGTGTGTGTGTGTGTGTGTGTGGTATGTGTGTGTGTGTGTGTGTGTGTGTGTGTGTGTGTGTGTGTATGTGTGTATGTGTGTATGTGTGTGTGTGTGTGTGTGTGTGTGCGTGTGTGTGCGTGCGTGCGTGCGTGTGTGAATGTGTGAATGTGTGTGTGTGCGCGTCTGTGTGCGTGCGTTCGTGCGTGCGTGCGTTCATGCGTGCGTGTGTGTGTGTGTGTGCGTGTGTGTGTGTGTGTTCGCTTACGCATACAGATCAGTGTCATAAATATTTGAATTAATTCTGTTTTTCTTTCTGTGTTTTGCTTGTTTGTTTGTTTTAACCATATAATACTTTACGTCAGTTGTTTTGGTAGTACTGTGCTCTACATCTGCATAGAGTATCGTGTTTAGGATATGTATCATGTGAACATTCAGTGCACTAATGAGCGCATGGTGTCAGTACATTCTTATTCTTCTTATTTTTATTACACCTGCACTGGTCACATACAGCCCACGTCAACACGTCGTGGTATGATACTGACCTAGTCAAGTCTCTAGTAAAGTCTAGTCAAGGACGGGTTAGACAACAGGAACACGTCGTGGTATGACACTGTGACCTAGTCAAGTCTAGTCAAGTCTAGTCAAGGACGGGTTAGACAATAGGAACACGTCGTGGTATATGACACTGTAACCTAGTCAAGCCTCTAGTCAAGTCTAGTCAAGGACGAGTTAGGCAATACGATACTAACAGGATATTAACATTGTGACATAGCCAAGTCCCTAGTCAAGTCTCTAGTCTAGTCAAGTCTAGTCAAAGACGGGGTAGACAATAGGAACACGTCAGGATATTGACACTGTGACAGAGTCAAGTCACTAGTCAAGTCACTAGTCAAGTCTCTAGTCAAGGACGGGTTAGACAATAGGATCGCCCTGATACAACCGTACCGGTTGACTGGGCATAAAACACCAACTTACCTACTTACTTAGACAATAGAAACACGTCAGGATACTGACACTGTGACATAGTCATGTCCCTAGTCAAGGAGTGTTTAGATAATACAAACACGTCGTGGTACTGACACAATGACGTAGTCAAGTCTCTGGTCAGGTCTGTAGTCAAGGACGGGTTAGATAATACCAACACGTTATGGTACTGACACTGTGACATAGTCAAGGCCCTAGTCAAGGACTGGTTTGATAATACCAACACATTATGTACTGACACTGTGACATAGTCCAGTCTCCCTAGTCAAGGCCTCACCCACGATGCATACAATCAATTGGGACATGCGTTAATTAAAACCGGACACTTTACAGCCGCAGCCCACAGAGTTCAGGAGCTGTGTGAAAGTCAAGGTGGCCGTCCTGGGCCTCCCGTCCTAATGAGCCTTATGGTTTCTGTGGACGTAAAGCAACATTGAACCATGCACACGCATTGGTCACAGTTTGTCCCTAATATGTCAGCCGACATCCGAAGACACTAAACTCCACATCATCATCATCAGCAGCAGCAGCAGCAGCAGCAGCTGCTGCTGGCTACACACAGCGATGTTCTCAGGCCGGATGCTATTACGTCACGGCCGCGGCCGCCAGCGAAAGAGTTGTAGTCCATGAACAAAGAATAACACGATGAAAGTACAACAAACTGAACAAAATCACTGATAATTAACTCACCTCGATTACCAGTAAAAACTCGACAACTAGTCACACATTGCTAGAGCCGAAAGTGTTACCTTTATAAACGTGCATTTGTCAATAAAATCGCAGCACACTGTTTCAAGGGTTCTGATAACAAACCGACAGAGCTAACTGTTGAGCGCGCGCTCCGGTCGGAGCACAGCGAACTTCTGTTTTAATGAGAGAGATTGACTGATTGAACTCTATTTCTCAACGGTGAAGATTTTAGCACAAAGGCTGACTCACACATCTACCGTTGCTACAGTACTACTAATAACCAAGACATTCACAGTGAAATATTATTACGGAAGGATATAGACAAATACAGCATCAGTAAAAATATATATAAAATAAATAAAATAATAATAACAATAACACATATAAAACCAGATAGCGATTGCAACGGAAATGAAAAAATGAGAAAAAAAGAAAAGAAAAAATAGCAGTGAAAAACAACAGAGCGAAAAAGTCTAAAACACACACACACACACACACACACACACACACACACACACACACACACACACACACACACACACACACACACACTCACACACACACACACACACACACACACACACCACACACACACACACACACACACACACACACACACACACACACACACACTCACACACTCACACACTCACACACACACACACACACACACACACACACTCACACACACACACACACACACACACACACACACACACACACACACACACACACACACACACACACACACACACACACACACACACACACCACACACACACACACACACACACACACAGAGTACAAGAATACCGATAATGTTTTATTTATTTGTTTCTGGTTTGTTCTGTGTCTGTTGTTGTTTTTTATGTATTCGTTCATGATCAATAAGCATGCTACGATATAACTCCCCAAAAGGGAAACTAATTGAAATGATTACTCTTTGAAGCCATTATCTTTAGAAATATTTCTGCCCTGAACATGGAAAAGAAAACGCCTGCTGTTTACGTCAATCTTCCAAAGTAAATACCAGCTCCTGCTAATCGACGTGCTACAGATGCCGGTCAATAATGAGATATTATTAAATTGGACAGAGTACATAAGTACCCATGATATTTATGTGTGCATACATGACTGATATGGCACTGATGTTAGCCGTCCTGTGGGTGTAAACAGTGAGTGCAAATGAGAAAGTGTGAGAAAAAACCTGACTGGTATTGTGTGACCAGACCTAATAAACGTGAACCGACTCCTTTGTACGAATGTTCACCAAAGCAGTAGCCTGGACAAAATGTTGATTTGAACGCAACAAGACAAAACGATAGGCACGTTCTCGGCACAACCGCCTTCTTTGAACCAATTTGGGGACAACTGACAGTTATTTTACAAAGCAAGAGATGAGAGAACTTAAATGTCTCTTCTGTTGTCGGAGATCGAACGCGAAAACGAGGCTGAGTTCTATGTATTCGCTGGTTGTCACTCTCTACCGTTACCTTACAATCTCTCCCTGCGGCGGATATGGTGCTCGAGAAATAGCTGTATAGCGTCATCAGAGTAACACCAGCAGCAGCAGCAGCTGATACAGCGCTCGGAAATAGACAGCTGTGTACCGTTATCAGAGTAACAGCAGCAGCATCGGATACAGCGCTCGAGAAATAAACAGCTGTGTACCGTTATCAGAGTAACACCAGCAGCAGCAGCAGATACAGCGCTCGAGAAACAGAAAGACGCCTTGTAGCATCATCAGATTAACACCAGCGGCAGCAGCAGCAGCAAGAGTGGTAGACTATAGAGACTAAAGGTCTCACTAGCCTGAATTGCTGGGCCGGGATGCGGCGTATTTAATTTCCTTCAGAATCGGCAGACCTATTCACGGTCATTGTTTCTTGAAAAAATCTGAATCAGAATGTTTGTTGTTCTAGTACAAGTTTAGAAGAAACTTTGTCTTACAACAACAGAAAAAAGAATAAACAATAGGCTCATACTTTAACACGGCAACAAAGGAATAAAAGCACACTAAACATACACAACACATTATCAGGGCATTGAAATTTTTTAATTTACACATTCATCTGTAACAGCAAGTCTTTGTCTGTCTGTCCGTCTGTCTGTCTGTCTGTCTGTCTGTCTGTCTCTCTCTGTCTCTGTCTCTGTCTCTCTCTCTCTCTCTCTCTCTCTCTCTCTCTCTCTCTCTCTCTCTCTCACACACACACACACACACACACACACACACACACACACACACACACACACACACACACATACAAAGAGACTAAGTCGTACGAACAGATTAATTTTCGTCTGTGAGTATCTAACCGACAGACCCCAAATTCAAACAACGCAAACAAGGAGCAGCAACAATACAGCTACAACCGTCAAGTGATGGAGATAGTGCCCTCGCCAAACAGCAGCATCAACAGCACCACCCCATGCTGTGCAGAGGACCATGACATGGAACAAACAATCCTGGAATATATGCCTGTCATCACGCACGGTCTGGATGGAGGCTGGTTTGGCAAAATCAGCACCACCCTCATTCTTCTCTTCGGCACCTTCGGCAACGTGATGACCGTCATCATACTGCGGAGACTTCGGTCCGGCTGGTCAGCCATGAACGTTTACTTGACCGCCCTGGCCCTGTCCGACACCGCCATGCTGTACAGCGGGGCTCTGCCCATGTGGGCACGGAAGGTTTTGCATTATGATATCTACGCTAGTCACGTGATCGTCTGCAAGCTGGGCATCTGGATGATGAACACTGCAGCCGCTCTGTCCGCCTGGCTCCTTGTGGCTCTCACCGCCCAGCGAGCCGCCTCCGTCGTCTGGCCCCACCGCGTCAACGTCATGTGCACACGTCACAAAAGTCTTGTCGTCATCGTATTGATCAACGTCGTGTGCGGCTTGCTTTACTCCCACATCGCTTACGGGTACGACATGGTGAAGTTTGACAACGGTACCACAGAGAGATGCACCTTCAGTTCCGTCGACTATCAAGAGTTTTATGTGAGTATCTGGGTCAGGATTGACATATTCATCTTCTGTGCTCTTCCCTCCGCGAGTCTCATTGTCAGCAATGCCGTTCTAGGCTGGAAGTTAGCCGCTGCCGTGAAGCAAGCCAAAGAGAAGTTCTCCAACAGCGGAGGGGACCGAAAGGACAGTCGTGAAAAGAAAGCCTCGTCTGTCACCGTCACCATCTTCATCGTCTCCACCGCCTTCATTGTTGCAACTGCCCCGTTTGCGACCTACAGCACCTTTTTCTTTCAATATGCTATCCGGGATATTGATTACTTTTTGTACGATGTTTTTTCCATGCTCGGTACAGCCAACTTTGCCTGGAATTTCTATTTGTACTGTTTGACCGGCTCGAGGTTCAGAGAAGAATTTAAGATCATATCAGGCTGTCGTGTGTCTGTGACGTCGACGACAGGATCTGCCTACGTCACTGAAGGGAGTAAAATGTCGGAGGTTACACAACGTGGTTCAAAGGAACGGGATTTGGCACGTAATGATGACTTCTGAAAGAGGATCCAATGGTGGGACGATCTGATTGACGTAAACTTTGGTTGGCCAGATTCTGTCTTGTATTTATTTGTTTAGTTTAACTGACCAGTCCTTTTGGGCAGCTAATTCATCCAGTGCACAAATAGGAATTAACCCCTTCAATGCCATGATGTCACTTGAAAACAACCAATAAAAGTAAAAATTTGGAAGCCATTAAGCCTTTTTTTTTTTTTTTTTTTTTTGCACTGGCATGTGAAAGGATTTCCATGAAAATGCAGATCACTAACAGTAGATACTATAAGAATGGAAAATTTTGAGTTTGCAGGCATGTCCGCGAATCTTTCAGCCTGGAAAATTTGCAGGCTGGGGCAGTGAAGGGGTTACGGTCCACTCTGATGAGAACCCAGAGCTGACAGATGTTCTCCCTTTAAAGTCTGGAGTAAGTCAAGATGTATAGATACGCAAGCTTCGCTAACTTCCAAGAATGTTGTCCTTGTTCTAATTTTTACCACCATGGTCCATTCACCTGCATTTTTGTCCATATCTTCTCTCTGGTTTTTAGTTGCATTAGTTTTGGCTGACGCATGTTCCCGCGTGGGTCCACGTAATTTGTCACCCTGCTCATAATTATAGTCAACGGTGATTTCATCAGGTTCCCGTGGTTAATGTCTGCGGAATTTACAATGACGTGGTAACAATCAATTAGACAAAATCTAGTTTTAGTGACGTGAGTGTGTGTGTGTGTGTGTGTGTGTGTGTGTGTGTGTGTGTGTGTGTGTGTGTGTGTGTGTGTGTGTGCAAGCATGAGCATGCTTGCGCGCATGTGTGTGTGTGTGTGTGTGTGTGTGTGTGTGTGTGTGTGTGTGTGTGGTTAAGCATCGGTTCAGTATTTGCCGAACTGTGCTCAGTAAATGAATAATTAGTTTTAGTCTGTATTATTTCCCTCGTAATAAGCATTTTTTTTTTTTTTTTTTTTTTTTGCTGTTTGTTGTTGTTGTTGTTTTCACGTATAACAATCTTCCCCATTTTCCAGGCAAGTGAGTCACACGATGCACAGTTGTTTGAAGAGGAAGAACCTTAAAACTGGAGGACGAACTGTGTGACTCTCTGTCTCTCTGTCTGTCTGTCTGCCTGCCTGCCTGCCTGCCTGTTTCTCTGTCTGTCTCTCTGCCTGCTTGCATCTCTCTCTCCCTCTCTCTCTCTCTCTCTCTCTCTCTCTCTCTCTCTCTCTCTCTCTCTCTCTCTCTCTCTCTCTCTCTCTCTCTCTCTCTCTCTCTCTCTTTATTATTGATACAGTAGTTCGTAGTCATTTTCGACTACAACTGCTGCTAGCATCCAACAATCAAATTATTGTGAGAAACTTGTCAATCCAATAATACACAAACTTTCAGTAGCATCCTAACTTCATGGTACAGGCGCATTCTCAGCTGCCGTTAGTTAGTGCATTTATTATTATTTATTTTTTATTTTATATATATATTTATTTATTTTTGCTTGCTTTTTTGTTTGTTTTTCATCAGCATAACTGTTGTACACTGTAAGGTGGTATGTCATCCACCTGCACCCGTTCCTGAAGGGCATGCAATGACTAAAAATGAACACAAAAAAAGGGCATGCAATGACTAAAAATGAACACACATGAGGACATGCAATAACTAAAAATGAACACAAAGAAAGGCATGCAATGATTAAAAATTAACACACAGAAGGTCTCTGACAGTTTCAGTTTGTTCCGAGATCGACATCGAAAGCTGACGAAATGGACAGAGGTGAAATTACGGGAAATTACAGTCAGTTATCCGGCAGACTACACGAGTTATCTCCCCTGACTCAGCTGTCTAGGCTGCGCCTCCCAGCGTGAACGCCGAGAGAGCACCAGGGTTACCAGCGAACACCTTATGCCGAAACGGTGTGCAAATGGTGCCGAGACCTCCAAGCTACCCAGACAGCCTAAAACCCGTTCTAAACTGGGCTAATGTTTGTTCGCCGAACATACTTCTGACAGTTCGACGAACTATGATTCGTTTCTTAATTCAACTTTTAGTTCGCCGAGCATGGTTCGGACAGTCCAAACTTTACTTCGTTCTCAACTGGCTTGTAATGAGATGCAAGCTTAGGCCCGAACTTGTGGCAGACGCGCAGCAGACAGCATGATCGAAAATGTAGGCTAAAGTCAAGTCAAGTCAATATACTTTCATCATCCCTCACAGAGTAATTCAACTAACTACTATCTCATTCTGGGTCCCCGAGACAAGGCTGCGCCTCCCACAAGTCAACAAATAAACAAATTCCCTCCGAAGCTGGTGAAGAACCTAGCGACACCGTCATCCATTTTTATTTTTATTTTTCCTTCATCCACAGGAGAGCTCTGCTCTCAGCCAGTCAGAGGCAATGATCGTCGAATAGGGCTAATGTTCCCAGAACATGTTGAGCGAAGCTTTTTGGACCCCGATTATAGCTTCGAGGAATACTTCCAACTAGGTTCGCGAAGAAAAGTTCGCCCAATTAAGAACCAACTAGCTTCGCAGAATACTTCCAACTTGGTTCGCGAAGAAAAGTTCGCCCAATTAAGAACCAACAAGCTTCGCCGAATACTTTCAACTAGGTTCGCGAAGAAAAGTTCGCCAATTAAGAACCAACTAGCTTCGCCGAATACTTCCAACTAGGTTCGCGAAGAAAAGTTCGCCCAATTAAGAACCAACAAGCTTCGCCGAATACTTTCAACTAGGTTCGCGAAGAAAGGTTCGCCAATTAAGAACCAACTAGCTTCGCCGAATACTCCCAACTAGGTTCTCGAAGAAAAGTTTGCCCAATTAAGAACCAACAAGCTTCGCCGAATACTTTCAACTAGGTTCGCGAAGAAAGGTTCGCCAATTAAGAACCAACTAGCTTCGCCGAATACTTCCAACTAGGTTCGCGAAGAAACATTCGCGCAATTAAGAACGGGCTTAAGAGATACGTGCTGCCGTCTTTACACTGCAGGTGGACGATGATCAACTGAGAAAGGAAGTGGTTAAGGTTAAGCAGAGACAAGCACTGAAAACTGTGCTGTTATGCATATTTAGGTAGGTAGGTAGTGTTGCTTAATGTCCTCAGATGTCGGTTGACATATTAGGAACAAGCTGAGACTAATGCCGAAGCATGGTTCAGTATAGCTTTACGTCCACGGAAACCAGAAGGCTCGTTAGGACGGACATCCCAGGACGGCCACCTCGACTCTCACACAGCTCCCGAACTATGTATATTTAGGTTCTAGCCGAGTGTTTTTGTTTGCGTGAACTGGACCAGCTGACTGAGGTCACGTGACCGAGAAGCATTATGGCTGCCCCATTGTGTGGATTTTTAATCTGCCCAGCTCCACGGAGAAATGATATAGCGGTAAACGTCCAGTTGCAAATCTGAGCAAAGCGTCCAGTTTATTGTGACCACGTCTTGCCTGTTTTTGTGTCGGTAAAGCTGCTGTTTAGCAAAGTAGCAAACATAAACTTAAACTAAATGTCCTCGTTTTGCCCTCATATAACCGTCCTGGTTGACTTGACGTAAAAATGTCCTGCTTGGCTTGACGTGAAAACGTCCTGGTTGACTTGACGTGAAAACGTTTTGGTTGATTTGATCTAAAACGTGAGCTAAAGCCGTCCTGCTTGGCTTGACGTAAAAACGTCCTGGTTGACGACGTAAAAACGTCCTGGTTGACTTGACGTGAAAACGTTCTGGTTGATTTGATCTAAAACGTGAGCTAAAGCCGTCCTGGATGACTTGACGTAAAAATGTCCTGCTTGGCTTAACGGAAAAACGTCCTGGTTGACGACGTAAAAACGTCCTGGTTGACTTGACGTGAAGACGTCCTTGTTGACTTGACCTAAAACCGTCCTGGCTGACTTGACGTAAACACGTCCTGCTTGGCTTGACGTAAACACGTCCTGGCTGACTTGACATAAACATGTCCTGCTTGGCTTGACGTAAACATGTTCTGGCTGACTTGACATAAACATGTCCTGCTTGGCTTGACGTAAACACGTCCTGGCTGACTTGACATAAACATGTCCTGCTTGGCTTGACGTAAACACGTCCTGGCTGACTTGACATAAACATGTCCTGCTTGGCTTGACGTAAACACGTCCTGGCTGACTTGACATAAACATGTCCTGCTTGGCTTGATGTAAACACGTCCTGGCTGACTTGACATAAACATGTCCTGCCTGGCTTGTTGTAAACACGTCCTGGCTGACTTGACATAAACATGTCCTGCTTGGCTTGACGTAAACACGTCCTGGCTGACTTGACATAAACATGTCCTGCTTGGCTTGACGTAAACACGTCCTGGCTGACTTGACATAAACATGTCCTGCTTGGCTTGATGTAAACACGTCCTGGCTGACTTGACATAAACATGTCCTGCTTGGCTTGATGTAAACACGTCCTGGCTGACTTGACATAAACATGTCCTGCCTGGCTTGTTGTAAACACGTCCTGGCTGACTTGACATAAACATGTCCTGCTTGGCTTGACGTAAACACGTCCTGGCTGACTTGACATAAACATGTCCTGCTTGGCTTGATGTAAACACGTCCTGGCTGACTTGACATAAACATGTCCTGCTTGGCTTGATGTAAACACGTCCTGGCTGACTTGATGTAAACACATCCTGGCTGACTTGACGTAAAAACGTCGTGGTTGTCTTGACGTAAACACGTCCTGGTTGACTTTGATGTAAAAATGTCCTGCCTGGCTTGACATAAAAACGTCCTGGTTGACTTGACGTGAAGACGTCCTGGTTGACTTGACCTAAAACCGTCCTGGTTGACTTGACGTAAAACGTCCTCGTTGAGTTGATGTAAAAATATCCTGGTTGACTTAACGTAAAAACGTTCTGGTTGACTTGAAGTAAAAACGTCCTGGGTGACATAAAAATGTCCTGGTTGACTTGACATAAAACAATCCTGGCTGAATTGACGTAAACACTTCCTGCTTGGCTTGATGTAAAAACGTCCTGGTTGACTTGACGTAAAAACACTAAGTTAAATTTGTTAGAAATACACCACAGAAAGTACTTTGTCCCACTATCCGTCTGTATGGCTGTCTATATGTCTGTATCTTTTTCTATACTATGTTTGCATAAACTGTACATGAATATTTGTATTCTGCAATCCATTTTTGGAACAAGTGTACTGAAATGTTCTATAAAATAAAATAAAAGTTACGCATGTGTTTACGTATGTATTTGAGACGCTCAGCATTCTTCAGTCACAGTTCATTGAGAACGATTTAACGAAAACCGAAAGTTATGAACGGAGTGTGGTGTTACTGTTCTTTTTATTTACGCTAGATGTTCTATAATTGTGTTATATTCGTTATACTGAATAAAAGAAAAAGTCACACACACACACACACACACACACACACACACACACACACACACACACACACACACGCACACGGGCGCGCGCGCGCGCACGCACGCACACATTCGAGGAGGGGGGGGCGGAGAGAGAGAGAGAGATGCACCACAGAATATCAGAAAATAATGTTTTTAGTTATAAAAGAGCAGGAAAGGCAGGAAAAGCAAGACATTTTCCACCATTTTTGCAAATTCTCTCTTACCGATCATAGGGAAGTCTGGGCCATGGTACGCGTTGGGTCACAGCAAGGTTTACATATTAAACACTAATGTTAGCTTGTGTTCTAATTTAGCCACTCTTTGCTTTTGAGTAATAAAGTCTATCGATTTCTATAGTAATTGCAAACGGCAGCAGGTAGATTGGTATTTTTTTGATACTACAGTTATTAATTCATTGATTTGCGCCCCGTGTAGTCAGGAAAAGAAACCTTCGGGTATTTCATCTATGGATGTATCGAGCCGCAGTCCTAAGTCTAAACATGGCCAAACACACTTCTAAAACCCTATTTTGGATGGGTCACCTTTTCTTGCAATCAATAGAGATAATAATATGTAAAGCTGTCCTACACTTCATTTCCCATTCTGGTCGTTTTTCCATAGAATGTCAAACCCAGCCAAACAGTTACTGACATGAGAGCATTCTCTGTCTCTGTCTGTCTGTCTGTCTGTCTGTCTGTCTGTTTGTCT
>CAUZXP010000466.1:0-23038 GCA_963584105.1 Alviniconcha strummeri | reverse complement strand
TCTCTCTCTCTCACACGCACGCACACACACACACACACACACGCACGCACGCACGCACGCACGCACGCACGCACGCACTCGCGCGCGTGCGCACGCACACACACACATGAGTCTCTGAGAAGGTATACTTATTCTCAGCGACTCACAACTCAGATGTGTGACATGTGACAGAAGCTGCTTCTGCTACTTCTTTCAACCCCGGGAGCGAAAATAATCTTCTTCTTTTTTCTTTCTTCTTCTTCTTCTTCTTCTTTTAAAATCATGAAACTGGTTCCGCAGATAGACACAAATGATCGTACAACAGCATTGTTGGTACAGTGTCAAGGTTTCAGGATCTCGATTGGTGTTTGACCTGTCCATTCGTCTGGTACGCGTATACCCATGTTTTAGGGGTGTGACTGTCTCTGTGTTTCAGGGCGCTTAGGTGGATGGTGCATGTGTCCCCAGGTTTCGGGACACTTAGCTGGTGCACGACTAAATCCATTTGTAACAGGACGGTTGATTAGTGCGCGTACGGTTTTGTTTCAGGGCGCTTGATTGGTCCATTTACCCTTTGGTTCAAAACGCATGTTTGCTGTATACGCGTACCGGTTTCAGAACACATGGCAGCCTGTGTTTCAGGACGCTAGCACCCAGACGGACATCACCTTGGAGTCGCTGCTGGTGACCATCCCTCGCTCCCTCATCCAGGAAACGCCGCCCCCTGGCGGCGAGCGGGGACTGGTGCGGCGTAACTCGTCCTCCCTCGTGGACCGCGTGGTGCATCGCGCCCTCAGCATGGACAGCCTGAGCCGCAGCTACATTCCTCCCCAACACCTCACCTGGCGGTCCTACGTGGCCATGCTGGGTATGCACATTCTGCAACAGGTGATACACACCTAGCTACCCCACCCCCCACCCCCATCCACCGCCCAACACCTCACCTGGCGGTCCTACGTGGCCATGCTGAGGATGCACATTCTGCAACAGGTGATACGCACCTAGCTACATCTATACGCTGGACATTGCATCCCGTCCCGCCATGCCTGGCATGCACATCCTGCGACAGGTGATACACACCTAGCTACATCTACACACTGCATTTCTCACCCGCAACACCTCACCTGGCGGTCCTACGTGGCCATGCTGGGCATGCACACTCTGCAACAGGTGATACACACCTAGCTACTTCTATAGACACTGCATCCCGCAGTAACAGGTCATGTGGAGGTCCTGCCATGCTTGGAATGCACATTCTGCAACAAGGGATACACATTCTGCAACAAGTGATACGTGTTCTGCAACAAGTGATACACGTTCTGCAACGAGTGGTACACGTTCTGCAACAAGTGGTACACATTCCGCAACAGTGGTACACATGCTGCAACAAGCAGTACACATTCTGCAACAAATGATACACGTTCTACAACAAGTGATACACATTCTGCAACAGGGGGTAGACATTCTGCAACAAGTAGTACCCATTCTGCAACAAGCCTGCAACAAATGCTACAAATTCTGCAAGAAGTGGTACCCATTGTGCAACAAATAATACACATCCTGCAACAAGCGGTACACGTCCTGCAACAAGTGCTGCACACACAGAGAGACACGTTGGAAACTACATCCCGCAACAACAGCTGGCCACTTAGGGGTTGTGTGTTGCTATGCTTGGTGCAACAAGTGATACAGTCTTAACGTGATACGCCGCAAACCACATTCCCGCAACAACAGATCATGTGAAGGTCCTAGCATGTTGTCTGTTACTTTCTGCAACAAATAATACGCGTACGTAACTTGATTCTATTGAAGGAAGTTGGTCTTTAGCGCCCAGCCAACCGTGACGGTGATGTCAGAGAAACAATACCTTTGAAACTATATTGGTCTTTAGCGCCCAGCCAACCGTGACGGTGATGTCAGAGAAACAATACCTTTGAAACTATATTGGTCTTTAGCGCCCAGCCAACCGTGACGGTGGTGTCAGAGAAACAATACCTTTGAAACTATATTGGTCTTTAGCGCCCAGCCAACCGTGACGGTGGTGTCAGAGAAACAATACCGTTGAAACTATACTGGTCTTTAGCGCCCAGCCAACCGTGACGGTGATGTCAGAGATACAATACCCTTGAAACTATGTCCCGCAACAGTAGGTACCACATGCTGCTATGCACATTTTGCAACAAGTGATACGCACGTAACTTGATAGCCTTGAATCTGTATCACGCAACAACACGTCACGTGAGGTTCTGTATTGCCATCCGCACTGTGAAGCGGTGTGACGCTGGTAAAGGTGCTACAGAGCGGTTGACAGTCGCTGCGTGTCTAGACGTATTTAAGGGTACAGTGCAACAGGTGCTGTGACACTGGGAAAGGTGATACAGAGCGGTTGACAGTCGCAACGTGTCTAGACGTACTTAAGGGTACAGTGCGACAGGTGATGTGACACTGGTACCCACACAGAGCGGTTGACAGTCGCAGCGTGTCTAGACGTACTTAAGGGTCCTGTGCAACAGGTGATGTGACACTCGTACCCACACAGAACGGTTGACAGCCACAGCGTGTCTAGACGTACTTAGGGTACATTGCAAAAGCCAGCCAATCACAGTTCAAGATCTGTGTGAAAATCGAGGTGGCCGTCCCGTCCCTAATAGTCCTTATGATCTGTGTGGACGTAAAGCATCATTTGAAGGCGAAGAAGAAGCCAGCCGGGGCAGGACGGGGTAGGGTTAGCCTACAGAGTTACAGGAGAGATGGTGGAGGCGGGGCAGGGTTAGCCTACAGAGGTACAGGAGAGATGGTGGAGGCGGGGCAGGGTTAGCCTACAGAGGTACAGGAGAGATGGTGGAGGCGGGGCAGGGTTAGCCTGCAGAGTTACAGGAGAGATGGTGGAGGCGGGGCAGAACGGGATAGGTTTAGCCTACAGAGGTACAGGAGGGATGGTGGAGGCGGGGCAGAACGGGATAGGTTTAGCCTACAGAGGTACAGGAGAGATGGTGGAGGCGGGGCAGGGTTAGCCTGCAGAGTTACAGGAGAGATGGTGGAGGCGGGGCAGAACGGGATAGGTTTAGCCTACAGAGGTACAGGAGGGATGGTGGAGGCGGGGCAGAACGGGATAGGTTTAGCCTACAGAGGTACAGGAGAGATGGTGGAGGCGGGGCAGGGTTAGCCTGCAGAGTTACAGGAGAGATGGTGGAGGCGGGGCAGAACGGGATAGGTTTAGCCTACAGAGGTACAGGAGAGATGGTGGAGCCGGGGCAGGATTAACCTACAGAGGTACAGGAGGGATGGTGGAGGCGGGGCAGAACGGGATAGGTTTAGCCTACAGAGGTACAGGAGAGATGGTGGAGGCGGGGCAGGGTTAGCCTGCAGAGTTACAGGAGAGATGGTGGAGGCGGGGCAGAACGGGGTGGGTTTAGCCTACAGAGGTACAGGAGAGATGGTGGAGCCGGGGCAGGATTAACCTACAGAGGTACAGGAGGGATGGTGGAGGCGGGGCAGGTCGGGGTAGGTTTAGCCTGCAGAGGTACAGGAGAGATGGTGGAGCCGGGGCAGGGTTAACCTACAGAGGTACAGGAGGGATGGTGGAGCCGAACAAGTCTCAGCGCTGTGCTTAACGCTGGTCTAATCCAGCTAATGTTTTCCTCGCTGATACGAAGATAATTATGGAGACAACACCCCCACCCACCCTTTTTAAAAAGGTGTTTTTGTGGTTGTTAATGTTTATGTTTTCCCGTTCTTACTTTGCTGTTGTTGATGTTTTGTTGTTGTTTTTGTTGTGGTGGTGGTGGCACTGTGTGTGTGATAAGTGACTGCCACGAACGTTACTGGTACGCTGCGCGGATCAGCTACCATATGCCACAAAGAGCCAGCGAGGTGTACGGTTATTGACCAGTGCAAGGGGCGGCCATTTCTACCCACAGTTCGAAAGACAAAGAACAACACAGCATCCAGAGGGGACACTGCGAAAAATCCATGCTTGGCTGCTTTACTGACTTCGCTGGTTTCTTTTACTTACTTCTCTGGTTTCTTTTACAGACTTCCCTGGTTTGTTTTACAGACTTCCCTGGTTTCTTTTATTTCCCTGGTTTGCTTGTCTGACTTCCCTGGTTTCTTTTACTTACTTCCCTGGTACAGAGCTTCCCTGGTTTGTTTTATTGACGTACCAGGTTTGTTTTGCTGACTTCCCTGGTTTGCTTTTCTGACTTCTAAGGTTTGTTTGACAGACTTCCCTGGTTTGTTTTACTTACTTCCCTGGTTTGTTTTACAGACCTCTGTGGTTTGTTTTACAGACTTCCTTTTTTTTTTTTTTTTTTTTTTTTTTTTACACTACTTCTATGCAGACTTCCTAGATTTCTTTTACAGACTTCCCTGGTATGTTTTACTAACTTCCCTGGTTTGTTTTACAGACCTCCGTGGTTTGTTTTACGGACTTCCCCGCTTTGATTTACAGACTTCCCTCCTTTGGTTTACAGACTTCTCTGCTTTGTTTTACAGACTTCCCTGTTTTATTTTAAAGACTTCCTTGCTTTGTTTTACAGACTTACCTGCTTTGTTTTACAGACTTCCCTCCTTTGGTTTACAGACTTCTCTGCTTTGTTTTACAGACTTCCCTGCTTTATTTTAAAGACTACCCTGCTTTGTTTTACAGACTTCCCTGCTTTGTTTTACAGACTTCCCTGCTTTGTTTTACAGACTTCCCTGCTTTTTTGTTTTACAGACTGCCAGTCACCGAGCAGCTTCAGCCAATCAAAACGTCACAGTTAACATTCCTCACGAAAAGATTTTAAGCAAACATAGTGTGAAATAAAGGTAGAGGAAAAAAGAATAAATCACAATGTTTGCTCAACAGTGTTTACTAGTGTCACCACTGCGTGGTACAAATGTGACTGTTGATGGCAACGTGGAATTCTGTTGATCCAAAATGCACGCATAAGAAACCAGTCCCGGAGTGGGCTGTGTCCATCCAATCACTGACTGTTGTGCTGGTGATAGTAGCTCAGACAAACGCTGACCGCTGAAGTTCGAGCAAATTCATCCACAAATTTATTGGCCTACCGGTGGTTTTTGTTGTTGTTTTCCCCTTTCCTTTTTGTTTTTAGTTTTGTTCGGTTCATGCTGTGATAAAATTGGTTTCACCGGTATGTTTTTCTCTCTCTCTGTTTAACAGCTCTTGCTACAGTTATCGCAGCTAAAAGCAACGCTGAAAAACGAAAGAAAAAAAGAAAAAAAGAAAAAAAAAAAAAAAAAAAAAAAAACGTTCACTCAGTTCATTCACATTGTAATAATTATGGTATATGTATGTTCTTGAGACAGCCCACACATGTATTCCTCCCCATCTCAATTTTGTTCCATGTCGTCTTTACGCATTTGCCTGCCCTCAGAAAGTTGTGTGACGTCACTGGCAGACCATTCTTTTCCCCCCATTGGTTTATGTGAAATCACGTGACAAACTGCTTGGGTTCCAGTGTACTGTGCATGTGGAACAAATGTTTTAATGTTTCTGGTTTGTGGAGACTGGCTTTGGAACCACTACTGGGAGGACCAGGAACGGGCGGTACAAAGCCCCGGGGAAGAAAAAGTTTCACACATTTCCTACGTCCAGCTGTTGGGTGGACCAGAGACACTACACTACACTTTCTGTAGTATCTGGATGGACAGCGGCCGGCTCCCTTCCCCTCCGCGTAGAATGAATGTCCACCACTGCCTTGATCGGTGCCTCTTTCTCAAGACGACGGACGGTGGCATGTCCTTGGTGTTGTGCCCGCAGGAAGTGTCTCGAGCTCCTCATCACTTCAGGTCTGCTCAGACATGTCACCCTAACTCTAACCCTTACTCAGAAACCGACGGTGACTGAGATAACGCGGGTGCAGAAATTAAAGTCCACGCTACCGAGAAGTCAAATATCAACAGTTTTTTTTCTCTTTTCTTTTGTGACTATAATGTAGGTCAGAGTATAGATTTTCATGCTTCGCCTGCTGCCAGAAACGTTGCCTTCTCAGGTTATTCATGTTTATCAATTACCTTGTGTGTCGTGAGTGGTGAATCAGATTTTTTGCTTGTGTTTATATTGATCTCACTAGGACTGGAAGAAGTGGTCACGGTTTTGACCGCCTTTCAGCCTAGAGCTGCCACTGTGGTCATTGTGTCTTGCTGGGCTGGGGACGGCTGTGACGAAATGTAGCGACATCAGAGACTTGACGCTTAGTAACTGCAGTGTTTCTGTAGCAGTATGCACCACACCTTGCAGGACGATGGGAGATGTGATAGTGCATGCTGGCTTTTGAACATTGGGCTTATATAATGATAGCAGTTTGGCATCCTTATAATAATAATAATCATAATAGATTATTTATGGATGGCGCCCAATCTCGTAAAAGACCGGAGCACTTACAAAGGCCTACGGATATGCGTATATCAGCACACACACACACACACACACACACACACACACACACACACACACACACACACACACACACACACACACACACTACAAATACAGGCATTACTGGTGATGGGTTGGTACACCGAGAAGAAGGAAAACAACAAATCAGTATGCAGAAGAGAGGAGGTGAATTTTCGGTTTTGACTTAAGAGAGTGAAGAAGAATGCCTGATAGAGAGAGGGAGAGAGAACACAGGTCCGATGTGTTGACAGGATCTCTCTCCCAGGGTCTTCCTTGGAAAGGGGGATAAAATTACCCCCCCCCCCCACAAAAAAAAAGCACACACATACACACACACACACACACACACACACACACACACACACACACACACACACACACACACACACACACACACACACACACACACACACACAAAGGGGGGGTGGGGTGGGGGCAGGGGGAAGCAAGCAAACGAAAACAACCCCAACACTTTTTGCCACTTAGTAAGTATGACTAAACATCGTTTGGTCCACTACTATTTCATATCCTCTGTGATAGAACAGTGAGGGCGGGGCAACGGCGCAGAACACTGTTGGTTTTATTTTATTTTTAAATGTATTTCGATTTAAATTGGTGTTTTTAAAATTGTTGTTTACCGGGGAATTTGAGTTATGTTGCCCCTGGGCCACAGATCAACTTATTAAAATGTTTTAGTTTTTCAACTGAAGCTAATGATGTCCCGCCTCTTCCCATTATTGGATTGTCTGGGTGCGTGAGCCAGTTTGGCCTAGCGGTAAGGCGTTAGGCTGGTAAGCGGAAGGACCTCGGTTCGATACCGCTTCGGCTCTCCTTTCTGTTCAGAAAGGTTGTGGTTTGTGGACGCTGTCTTGTGACTTTGTCCATCACTTCCTACTGAAACATGAAAATGGCTCTCATCGCTGCCCATCTTAATGCAGACGTCATTCTGGTGGTGACAGTGTAGCGATAGGTATATAATCTCCCTCTCCCCCCACCTCCATACCCCCTTACAGAAACCCTACAGCTTATTAGGGACGGGGAGAAGGGGGGCCTTCTCCCCGTCCCTAATAAGCTGTAGGGTTTCTGTGGACGTTAAGCACCATGTTTACTTACTGGTACTGTGTGCCCAAGTAACACCGGCTCACCTATTCCGGCAACCTTTTCCCAGACTCTGCTGTAAATGGTAGTGTAACTGAAGGGGCACCTCTTATCTCCGCGCATCTGCCTCTCGAAATCGGCCCTCTTAGTCTCGCGCTGTCACCGCCCTCAGCAAAATTAGGGTTACTACACGGGTGGCAGTGGTAGCGGTAGTGGTTAGGGAACTATCTTCTCTTGTGACGGCAGCGATTTGTGTGCGAACCAGAGGTCACAGGTCAGAGGTTACGAAGATTGTTTGCCACATGACTCAGGTTTTTCGTTTACTGCTGCGTTCTTACCACAGTGAATTCGTAGGGACCATTTGACTGTATTTTGTTATGTAAACATTAAACTTTTACATTTCTTTGTAGATTAGCATCGTATGCTTGTATGAGATTGTAATTTGGATTGCTTTTGCTGATTTTATTGCTGTTTTAGCTTTACGATGCAACCCTATCGATTTCATCCGAAATCAAAATGGTGGACCGTAGCGGTGCAACTGACTGAAGTAACCAGCTGCTGCCGAGTGCGCTTTGTTGTCAGTTTTACGAGCATAACAACTACCTGACCAGTGATGTCGCAAAATATTAATTTGTAAAGTTTGTCACTGAATGGACCTTCTCAAGTTACTCTTCTGTGTGAAGGGGCATGTGTTTAGGTAGCGATCTGTGCGACTTCGGCTACGTTACGCTTGAGGTACGCGCACAAGCGTAGGTAGACAGTCGGACTGCGCCACTACCACCACCACTACCACTACCACCCGTGTACTAACCCTCTCTAAAGGCGAAACTTTTGAGTGCTAAGGTTTTAGAAGCAGCATAGAGTCGATGCACGCACGTGCTTCAGGCGCGTCCGCCTAGGGTTAAAAAAAAAATGTAAAGAAAGAAAAAAGGTTCCGTCTCTGTTCCAACGATTAAAAAAACAAAAAAAGTGATTTTTTTAATTTATTTTTTGCCGGTGTAAGCATTGTGTGCATAAGAGAAACACAGGCCGTGTGTCTTTTATAACTGCACACAATGCTTACACCGGCAAAAATGAATCACAATTTTTTTTTTTAATCGTGTCATCGGAGCTGTCTGGGAGATTGCAAACTTACCGCTGGTTCAGCACCAACAAAAGCTGTCAGTCAGAGACCTATGGCGTAACCAACAGTATGCAGTGGTTGGAGGAAGGATGTCGTATACCGATGCCTGGCGTTTGGTAGCCACAGTGTGTGAAGTCTTTCAGTCAGAGTCCTGGTGCAAAACAGACTTTGTATGAATGTATTTGTCTGCCTCAGAAACAACTGTGATTTAAATGAGCCTAGCCTTAGTAGTGTTGAAAATTATGTCGTCACAAGTGACAGTGCTGCTACGTTTTCCGCTGACAATGTTTCTCCTGTGTAATCACTTGCAACAATGCTGGACAAGCAGTTACTAATTAAACATGTTTTCCAATAAACGGTGTGCTTGTTAGTGTGTGCGTGTGCGTGTGTGTGTGTGTGTGTGTGTGTGTGTGTGTGTGTGTGTGTGTGCGTGCGTGCGTGCGTGCGTGCGTGCGTGCGTGCGGTGCGTGCGTGCGTGCGTGCGTGCGTGCGTGCGTGCGTGCGTGCGTGTGTGTGTGTGTGTGTGTGTGTGTGTGTGTGTGTGTGTGTGTGTGCCATTTTTGACAGCTCATGTTTGATGCTTGTGATCGTACCAAAGGCAAGCAATATCTCCCAGCGTATTATTATATATATATATTACAGCCTCACTACAATTGGAAAAACAGGATATTAAATATTTAGATCTAGAGCCTTTTTCCCGCTTCTCTCGACTCCCCAAAGTACACAACAAAACAAAATTTGATACAGATTTTGACCTAGATCACGCACACAACTCTTATACTTTGCTGACGCTTGATGTGTAAGGGCGGCTTGCTTGCAATCACAGGTCACCAGCGGCAATCCCGAAGACTGAGGCAGTGCTATGGAAAGAAACAACTCTGCAGAATGTTACAATAACTGTACGAATGCAGACGAAGGAAGCGGAGATTCGGCAAAAAAAGAACGCAGCAAAAGCGCTGCTAGAACTAGCGTCATCACACGAGCCACAAAAAAGGAGCGCATGAAAGATGCTCACCTTTCCCCTCGAGTCTCCAGATCCGCAGGGACGTGTGTGAAGAACAGAGACGTTCACAACTTGTGTGAAGAAAACGCCGTTATTCGAGACGACGATTCTCAACAGACAGAGAAAAGCAGAAGTATTCTCCAAAATTCCGAGCAATATCCTACATTACAAAGGGACAGCAGCAGCGAAGTGGAAGAGAAGAGTTGTGGCCAGGAAGAAGCGAAAGAGGGCCGACGTGCGGAAAAGACTCAGGAGCTGGACGACGGAAGGACACGAGGTGGCACTGAGGTGAAGGCGGAAGACGAGGAGGAGGCAGACCAGGAGGGGACTGAAGACGCGCGGATGTTTCCACCAGACATCAAACCTCGGCCATCTTCCAGCGCGGGACTCATTTCAAACACGCCACCTCTGAGACCAAGCCCTGGGCACGCTGCCGCTGGAAATACCGTCATCATGGTGGGCACTTCCAGAGAACAATCACCCATCCACCCGGAAACGAGGAATACCTCTGTCGTCTCAACAACTGAAGATGTAGTCTGCCTGTCCAAATCAGCAAACTGTGCAGCTCAGTCTCAAAATGCTGTCGCAGAACCCGGAGATGGGACTAAGATCGCTGCCATCTCCGACGTCTGCTGTGTAGACAACAACGTAGATTCAACTCACACCGACGTCTGCTGTCTGGAAACGAGCATGCGTTCGGTCGATGGTAGAACTCAGACCGCGGACAGTAACGTTGAAAAGGCTGACAGCACGCTAACAGCAGACAACAGAGAATTCACGAACAGTGCCATGGAGATCTCGTACAAAGCGAAGGAAGCTGAAGCTGAAATGAGGAGAAGAATGGCACTAAATCGCATAATCTTGGAATCGAGGAGAATGGAAGTTGTGGATGAAGGCGGGTTCAGCTATCCCCGAAGCATGACCTACGCCAGATACAACCAGTGCGGGGGCATCCCGCGTGGCCAGGACGACAACTTGCCCACGTGGGTTCAGCAGCCCAAAGAGTGCAGTAGAGTGAAGACAGGCCAGGACGACAACTTGCCCACGTGGGTTCAGCAGCCCAAAGAGTGCAGTAGAGTGAAGACAGGCCAGGACGACAACTTGCCCACGTGGGTTCAGCAGCCCAAAGAGTGCAGTAGAGTGAAGGCAGGCCAGGACGACAACTTGCCCACGTGGGTTCAGCAGCCCAAAGAGTGCAGTGGAGTGAAGACAGGCCAGGACAACTTACCCACGTGGGTTCAGCAGCCCAAAGAGTGCAGTGGACTGAAGACAGGACAGGAGGCCGTCCCGCTGATGCAAACACAGGCCGCGGACTGTGCAGACACTGCAGACTGTGCGGTCACTGTAGACAACGCCATGCTGGCCGGCGAGGCGAAAGGAGGGGACTCCAAGCTGTTCTACGTGCTGGACAGTGAGGGCACGTGCAAAGCGCTGGAAGCAGACGTCCCCAAGGTGAGCGAGCCCGGCGTTGCCCCGAGCGCTGAGGCTGGTGATGGAGACTCCGCCACTGACGCCGATCCCCAAGCCTGTGGAGGCAGGGACCCGGGATCGGCTCACGTTGCTCAGGCCGTGAAGCGCGAGCCCGTGGAGAGTGCGGACAAGTCCATCCGTGACAAAATGGGGCGGAACTTCGAAATCGACCCCGCCCTCATCCCCATCAAGGCCATCCCGGCGCTGAACGTCGTGCCAGCCTCTCAGCCCAAGCCCAAAGCGCTAGACGGCGTGGAGGCGATCCCGTACATCCCCCCGGACACCTCCATGATGTACCAGCCGGAGGAGGGAGTGCTGAAGTCCCGGCCGGTACCCAGACCCACGCGCGGGCGGCGGGGCCGGAGGAGGGGCTCCGTGTCCCTCACCTCCGCCTTCCGACACTGCAGCCCCGGCCTGCACCCCCACCACGACCTCCGAACGCTGTGCGAGCCCAGGCGCGTGCTCCGCCATCCCTACCACCGCTGCAACCTCCCCGACACCGCCTCCCTGCCGTTGCACTACTGCAACATGGAGGCGGGCCCAGGTGGGGAGTTCGACGTCGTGCACCCCGACGCAGCTGGAGACATGATGGGAGTGTACAGCGACCTGAACAGTCTGAACAGCATCTCGCCCCACTACCCCAACAGCCGCTGGTACTGCGGCGAGAACTGCCTCAAAGCCCCCAGCCAGTGGTACGGTCAGTATCAGGACTTCTCTCTATTATGACTGTAGTGTCTACAGTATCAGGCCTTCTCTCTATTATGACTGTAGTGTCTATAGTATACTACAGTACAGTTACATCAACATAATGTAGATCTAGCTAGTAGTAGTGCTATGGGAAAGGTAAGAAAATGTTCTTTTTCTCGCTGTATATAATTTGAATGAGCAGTCGTTGAATTAATTGCCTCAGCTATATTTATAAGGCTAACACAGTTTTGAATCATGACACAGCACATAAAACACCTTGCCGCTAATATTGTAAAATTGATTCCATTATTTCCCGTTTTGTTGTTTTTGTTTTTGTTTTTTGTTTTTTGCTTTTTGTCGGAAAACGTGCTTCGTATATCAATCAATCTATCTATCTATCTATCTATCTACACACATACACACACACACACACACACACACACACACACACACACACACACACACACACACTGATATGGCTGCCTGCGTGCCGTGCAGCAGGGAGCGGGGGGCGGGGCGGACGGAGAGGGGGGCGAGGCCGAGGACGGCGGGGCAGTGGCGGAGTGAGGCAGTACCTCCAACACAGGCTGCTGTGGGCACGCTACACTGGCCGCTCCCAGGAGGCTCTGGACCGTGTCCTCACTATCATCAACAGCAAGTGCAGGTTGGTGGGTCTAATTGTCACCATCATCAACAGCAAGTGCAGGTTGGAGGGTCTTGTCACCATCATCAACAGCAAGTGCAGGTTGATGGGTCTTGTCACTATCATCAACAGCAAGTGCAGGTTGGTGGGTCTTGTCACTATCATCAACAGCATGTGCAGGTTGGTGGGTCTTGTCACCACCATCGACAGCAAGTGCAGGTTGGTGGGTCTTGTCACCATCAACAGCAAGTGCAGGTTGGTGGGTCTTGTCACCATCATCAACAGCATGTGCAGGTTGGTGGGTCTTGTCACTATCATCAACAGCATGTGCAGGTTGGTGGGTCTTGTCACCACAATCGACAGCAAGTGCACGCTACACTGGCCGCTCCCAGGAGGCTCTGGACCGTGTCCTCACTATCATCAACAGCATGTGCAGGTTGGTGGGTCTTGTCATTATCAACAGCAAATGCAGGTTGGTGGGTCTTGTCACCATCATCAACAGCAAGTGCAGGTTGGAGGGTCTTGTCACCATCATCAACAGCAAGTGCAGGTTGGTGGGTCTTGTCACCATCATCAACAGCAAGTGCAGGTTGGAGGGTCTTGTCACCATCATCAACAGCAAGTGCAGGTTGGTGGGTCTTGTCACCATCATCAACAGCAAGTGCAGGTTGGTGGGTCTTGTCATCATCATCAACAGCATTTCAGGTTGGTGGGTCTTGTCACTATCATCAACAGCATGTGCAGGTTGGTGGGTCTTGTCACCATCAACAGCAAGTGCAGGTTGGTGGGTCTTGTCACTATCATCAACAGCATGTGCAGGTTGGTGGGTCTTGTCACCATCAACAGCAAGTGCAGGTTGGTGGGTCTTGTCACCATCATCAACAGCAAGTGCAGGTTGGTGGCTCTTGTCACCATCATCAACAGCAAGTGCAGGTTGGTGGGTCTTGTCATCATCATCAACAGCAAGTGCAGGTTGGTGGGTCTTGTCACCATTATCAACAGCATGTGCAGGTTGGTGGGTCTTGTCACCACCATCGACAGCAAGTGCAGGTTGGTGGGTCTAATTGTCACCATCATCATCGACAGCAAGTGCAGGTTGGTGGGTCTAATTGTCACCATCATCATCAACAGCAAGTGCAGGTTGGGGCTCTTGTCACCACCATCAACAGCAAGTGCAGGTTGGAGGGTCTTGTCACCACCATCAACAGCATGTGCAGGTTGGTGGGTCTTGTCATCATCATCAACAGCAAGTGCAGGTTGGTGGGTCTTGTCACCACCATCGACAGCAAGTGCAGGTTGGTGGGTCTTGTCACCATCATCGACAGCAAGTGCAGGTTGGTGGGTCTTGTCACCACCATCAACAGCATGTGCAGGTTGGTGGGTCCTGTCACCACCATCGACAGCAAGTGCAGGTTGGTGGGTCTTGTCACTATCATCAACAGCAAGTACAGATTGGTGGATCTTGTCATCAACAGCCAAGTGTAGGTAGGTAGGTCTTGCCATTATCATCAACAGTGTGTGTAGGCAGGTGAGTTTTTTTTAATTATCATTATCAACAGCAAGTGCAGGTTGGTGGGTCTTGTCATCATCATCAACAGTGTATGTAGGCAGGTGGGTCTTTTTATCATCATCAACAGCAAGTGCAGGTTGGTGGGTCTTGTCATCATCACCAAGTGCAGGTTGGTGTGTCTTGTCATCAACAGTATGTGTAGGCAGGCGGGTCTTGTCATCATCATCAACAGTAAGTGTAGGCAGGTGGGTCTTGTTATCATCATCAACAGTGTGTAGGCAGGTGGGTCTTGTCAACAGCCAACTGCGTGTAGGTTTACAAATACACATGTTGCATAAAAATTACAATCTGTCTTTGTGAAATCGGCTCATTTATATGTACACATGTTGGTGGTTCTTACCATCAACACAAGTATAGGCGGGGTCTTTCGATCCACCGTTCATGACAAAGCAAATACTGAGTCTCGTGCGGCTAACACTTCATATCGTACCGTACGGTGTTCATCTGGCAGCACACTAAATGGGCGCTGCCAGTGCTCGTCGCAGTCACCTGCCGGCACTGTTGTGTGTGGGTGCAGTCTGAAGTTGCCGGCACTGTTGTGTGTGGTGCAGTCTGAAGTTGCCGGCGCTGTTGTGTGTGTGTCAGTCTGAAGTTGCTGGCGCTGTTGTGTCTGGTGCAGTCTGGCACTGTTGTGTGTTGTGCAGTCTGGCATTGTTGTGTGTGGTGCAGTCTGAGGTTGCCTGCACTGCTGTGTGTGGTGCAGCCTGAAGTTGCCGGCACTGCTGTGTGTGGTGCAGTCTGAAGTTGCCGGCACTGCTGTGTGTGGTGCAGTCTGAGGTTGCCGGCGCTGTTGTGTGTGGTGCAGTCTGGCACTGTTGTGTGAGGTGAGTCTGAAGTTGCCGGGACTGTTGTGTGTAGTGCAGTCTGAAGTTGCCGACACTGTTGTGTGTGGTGCAGTCTGAAGTTGTCTGCACTGCTGTGTGTGGTGCAGTCTGAAGTTGCCGGCACTGTTGTGTGTGGTGCAGCCTGAAGTTGCCGGCACTGTTGTGTGTGGAGCAGCCTGAAGTTGCCGGCACTGTTGTGTGTGGAGCAGCCTGAAGTTGCCGGCACTGTTGTGTGTGGTGCAGTCTGAAGTTGCCGGCACTGTTGTGTGAGGTGAGTCTGAAGTTGCCCGCACTGCTGTTTGTGGTGCAGTCTGAAGTTGCCGGCACTGTTGTGTGTGGAGCAGCCTGACGTTGCCGGTACTGCTGTGTGTGGTGCAGTCTGAGGTTGCCGGCACAGCTGTGTGTGGTGCAGTCTGGCACTGTTGTGTGTGGTGCAGTCTGAAGTTGCCGGCACTGCTGTGTGAGGTGAGTCTGAAGTTGCCGGCACTGTTGTGTGTGGTGCAGTCTGAAGTTGCCGGCACTGTTGTGTGAGGTGAGTCTGAAGTTGCCGGCACTGTTGTGTGTGGTGCAGTCTGAAGGAGGACGTTGCGAAGGAGACCCCCACCAAACCTTGGAGCGGTGACGTGGCCATGGAGGAGGTTGAGGATGAGGAGGTCTTTCGTGGGGAGCGGCTTCACGACCCCGTGGACCCCGCCTGTCCGGACCCCGAAGACCCCTACAACTACTACAACAACCGCAACTTTTCCAGTAACATCAGCAACATGATGTCAGGTAGGCTTGCGTGTGCTGTGGAGAAGGTGATGATGTCCGGCAAGGGAGCCGGTTCTTACAGTGGTTGCTAAAAACCGGCATCACACTTTATCTAAGGTAGTTTTGAAGCAACAATCAACTTGGCTATTTCAGAGTAATATATGGTCACTGGGATAAAATCGACAAGGTACCACGAATTGTATTTGTAATTTGTTACTTCCATACTTATATATAAGTCCCTAAATAAAACGAAATTTAAGTAACGACCTCTCAAAACGTTCACCGGACTGCAATCGTGATTTGACAGGCCAATAATAACGACATGCGACGCTGTGTCGACACTGTGATAATAAAGACATGCGACGCTGTGTCGACACTGTGTTGATGAGGGCACTGTGTTGACAAAGGGAACTGTGCTGACAGACACTGTGTTGACAGAGGGCACTTTGTTGACAGAGAACACTGTGTTAGGGTATTCTGTTGACAGCGGGCACTGTGTTGACAGGCATTGTGTTGACAGATGGCTCTGTGTTGACAGTGTGTTGACAGAGGGCACTGTGTTGACAGTGTGTTGACAGAGGGCACTGTGTTGACAGACATCGTGTTGACAGAGGGCACTGTGTTGGGGTATTGTGTTGACAGAGGGCACTGTGTTGACAGACGTTGTGTTGACAGAGGGCACTGTGTTGACAGACATTGTGTTGACAGAGCGGCACTGTGTTGACGTTGTGTTGACAGAGGGCACTGTGTTGACAGAGGGCAGCGGGAACGGCGGCAGTATTCTGAGTCAGAGCGGCATGGGCAGCAACGCCGTGGTGGACGGCAACGGCTACATCGTCTACCTCAACCGCGACGACAGCACCGACTTCCACAGCCCCGCCATCCCCTTTGTGCCGCCAGACAACACACTCAGCAACACAGGTAACATCCGACAACACCCTCAACAGCACAGGTAACACCCGACAACACCCTCAGCAACACAGGTAACACCCGACAACACCCTCAACAGCACAGGTAACACCCGACAACACCCTCAGCAACACAGGTAACACCCGACAACACCCTCTACAGCACAGGTAACACCCGACAACACCCTCTACAGCACAGGTAACACCAGACAACACAGGTAACACCCGTCAACACCCTCAGCAACACAGGTAACGCCCGAAAACACAGGTAACACCCGACAACACCCTCAACAACACAGGTAACACCCGACAACACACGTAACACTTGACAACACCCTCAACAACACAGGTAACACGCGACAACGTCAACAACACAGGCAAAACAAGTCAACAACGAAGTCGGCTTTTGCAACACCAACGTACTTGCACAATTAATTTTGAGCAGACTATACATTTAGAAGATGAAGGAAAGACGGTGTTCCTCTTTCACACGCCAGACAGTAAGGTTGGAGTCAGTAGAGCGACCTCAGATTAGAAACAGGTCCTTCCACGTGGGATTGTTCAGATAAGCTCCTCAGACGCGCTTGCCTCTGTCCACGAGCTGTTGGTTTCAGCAGATGAACCGGGGGCCCCCGGCGTCACCGTGACGGCCAAGAGCAACTTCCGCGGCAGTGAGATGATGAAGGAGGGCGTGGGACTGCCGGGACAGATGTGCAGCGAAGACGAGGCTGTGTGCCTGTTCCCCGAAAAGCTGGTCATTGACGGCGTGCCACTGAACGCCCAGACAGGTCCGTCCACGCACCTCTCGCCTAACCACGTACTCTTCACCTCTCGCCTAACCACGTACTCTTCTCTCCGAGCTTCTTAAACCTGTGGAAACATGCATATATTTGCACTGAGTGGGTCTGTGCGTGTGGTCTTTTTACGCGCTATTGCGGTAACAGATTATGTGGCACACACACACACACACACACACACACACACACACACACACACACGAGGATGGGGTGGGGTGAGGGAAGGGGGGGGGGGGGGGGGACACTATGTTGTAGCCTACGGATACCTAAACATGACTCGGCACAGAAGGTTGACCATGGAGTTCAAGAAAATTCTCCCACCGGTCCTACGGCGGATCGAACCTACGACCTTCCGATGATGAGTCCGGCGATCAGTGCCCCACCAACTGAACGTTGGCCTCGCTTGCCGGGATATAACCCGCTTGGCAGAAAGGTTTTTGAAGCAGTTCGTCACCATGACCTACATTAATCCGAAATAACGAGAAACTGAAGAGGATCGAGAGAAGTAATTGTTTGAATGCATTGCGGCACTGCAGCGTCGCCATGCACGGTCCCCAGATGCACATTTTATGAGCTCCTACTCGTGGACAGCGTATCTCTGTCTCACTTTGTCTGTGTCTGTCTGTCTGTCTGTCTGTCTGTCTGCCCCACCACCACCCACCCTCACCCCCTCCCTTTCTCTCCGGAATGGTTACAAACAAAACAACAACAAAGCAGGTGCTCGCGGAGGCCTTCTGTAGCCGATGTGATGTTGACAGAAGTGGGCGAGACGAACAAGACGGGTGCCATGGAGCCAGACGACTGCACCCCGACCGAGGACAGCCGCTACCCGGAACAACAGAACAGCAAGCCGGTCAGTGGGAGGAAGAGAGCGACACCAAGAAGTAAGTCTAGAGCTGCAGGGCCATATTACAGAGTAAAAAAATATTTTATATATTATTAATTTATCTATTAAAATACTATTTTTACTCTGTAATATCATTTAAGATGTATAATTAACTCTCTGTGATTCACAGTGTGGAAGTTATGTTTGACTATGTGCATGCTTGAATACTGTCTGTCATTCAGTGTTTTTCCAGTACTGGCATTCTGTCAATCGTTTGGAGTCGCACTATGTGTCCTTGTGGAAATGTTCTTGTTGGAAAAGTGGAAAGACCTATCAAAGTTTAAAAAAAAAAAAAAAAAAATGTTTAATGACTGGAGAAATTACAGAAGAACGCATTTTTCAAGAATATAATTAGAATACAGGGCAAAGCAAGAAATAGTCATTTTTGTAAAGATTTGGCAGAACCAGCCCTGTAAAAGTCACACCAACAAGAAGTAGTTCTAGGAGGAAGAGAGCGACAGCAAGAAGTAAGTCTAGAGCTGCATGGTCACACCAACAGGAAGTAGTTGTAGGAGGAAGACAGCGACAGCAAGAAGTAAGTCTAGAGCTGCATGGCCACACCAACAGGAAGTAGCTGCAGAAGGAAGAGAGCGACAGCAACAAGTGAGTGTGCCTGTTCATACTAGTATGAAGTGTTAATGCAAATGCAACACGGGTAGCTAGAGCAGTTGTCCTAAGTGTTAATGCAAGTGCAACACGGGTATGCCAGGGCACTTGTCCTCAGTGTTAATGCAAGTGCAACACGGGCATGCCAGGGCACTTGTCCTAAATGTTAATGCAACACGGGCATGCTAGGGCACTTGTCCTCAGTGTTAATGCAAGTGCAACACGGGCATGCCAGGGCACTTGTCCCAAGTGTTAATGCAACACGGGCATTCCAGGGCACTTGTCATAAGCGTTAATTAATGCAAGTGCAACACTGGAAAGCCAGGGCACTTGTCATTAGCGTTAATTAATGCAAGTGCAACACGGACTAGCCAGGGCACTTGTCATAAGCGTTAATGCAAGTTTTGCACGGGAACGCCAGGGCACTTGTCATAAGCGTTAATGCAAGTTTTGCACGGGAACGCCAGGGCACTTGTCATAAGTGTTAATGCAAGTTTTGCACGGGAACGCCAGGGCACTTGTCATAAGTGTTAATGCAAGTTTTGCACGGGAACGCCAGGGCACTTGTCATAAGTGTTAATGCATGTGCAACACGGGAAAGCCAAGGCACTTGTCATTGCTCTTGCCATCCCTCAAGAACGAAACTTAAGTTCAGAAATAAGAAGAATCAATGCATAATTTTAAAATAAAAATCGTCTGCGCTAAGATTTTGTTTCAATCTATAGTGGATAGAACTTGTTTCTGGTGGAGATGGCTAGCCGGCTATAGCAATATGGTGTTGTGTGTGGTTTGACACTGATTGTGTGTGGTGTAACACTGATTGTGTGTGGCGTAACGCTCACTGGGTGTGGTGTAGCACTGGTTAGGTGTGGTGTAAGATTGAGTGTGTGATGTATGATAGGGTGTGCTGTAACACTGACTGGTGCAGCGTGTGATTGGTTGTGGTGTAACATTGGTTGGTGTGGTGTACCATTGGCTGTGGTGTACGATAGGGTATGGTGTAACACTGATTGGTGTGGTGTAACATTGGGTGTGGTGTATGATAAAGTATGGTGTAACACTGACTGGTGTGGTGTAACTTTGGGTGTGGTGTATGATAAAGTATGGTGTAACACTGATTGGTGTGGTGTATAATAGGGTATGGTGTAACACTGACTGTTGTGGTGTGACACTGGGTGTGGTGTATGATAGGGTATGGTGTAACACTGATTGGTGCGGCGTGTCACTGGGTGTGGTGTAACATGCACTAACTGGTGTGGCGCGTGATTGGGTGAGATGTAAGTAACATGATACTGATTTTTGTGGTGTGTGATCGGGTGTGGTGCAACATGACGCTGGTTGGTGCGATGTGATTTGGTGAAGTGTAACATGACATTGACTGGTGCGGTGTGTGACTGGGTGTGGTGTAACGTGACACTGATGGTGCGGTATATGACTGGGTGTGGTGTAATGTGACACTGGTGCGGTGTGTGACTGGGTGTGGTGTAATGTGACACTCATGGGTGTGGTGTGACGTGACACTGATGGGAGCGGTGTGTGACACGGTGTGGTGTAACGTGACACTGGTACGGTGTGTGATTGGGTCTGGTGTAACGTGACACTGACTGGTACGGTGTGTGATTGGGTGCGGTGTAACGTAACACTGATGGCGCGGTGTGTGACTGGGTGTGGTGTAACGTGACACTGATGGTGCGATGTGTGACTGGGTGCGGTGTAACGTGACACTGATGGTGCGATGTGTGACTGGGTGCGGTGTAACATGACACTGATGGGTGCGGTGTGTGACTGGGTGTGGTGTAACGTGACACTAATGGGTGCGGTGTAACGTGACACTGATGGTGCGACGTGTGACTGGGTGTGGTGTAACGTGACACTGATGGGTGCGGTGTGTGACTGGTTGTGGTGTAACGTGACACTGATGGGTGCGGTGTGTGACTGGGTGCGGTGTAACGTGACACTGATGGGTTCGGTGGATACTGACTGGTGCGGTTTGTGACTGGGTGTGGTGTAACGTGACACTAATGGGTGCGGTGTAACGTGACACTGATGGTGCGACGTGTGACTGGGTGTGGTGTAACGTGACACTGATGGGTGCGGTGTGTGACTGGTTGTGGTGTAACGTGACACTTATGGGTGCGGTGTGTGACTGGGTGCGGTGTAACGTGACACTGATGGGTTCGGTGGATACTGACTGGTGCGGTTTGTGACTGGGTGTGGTGTAACGTGACACTGGCCAATGCAGTGTAACGTGACACTGACTGGCGCGGTGTGTGACTGGGTGTGGTGTAACGTGAGAGTGACCGGTGCGGTGTGTGACTGGATGTGGTGTAAATTGAGATTGATGGTGCGGTTGTTGACTGGGTGCGGTGTAACGTGACACTGACTGGTGCGGTGTGTGACTGTGTGTGGTGTAACGTGACACTATAGATGCAGTGTATGACTGGGTGCGGTGTAACGCGACACTGCTGGCGCGGTGTGTGACTGGGTGCTGTGTAGCGTGACACTGATGGTGCGGCGTGTGATTGGGTGCGGTGTAACGTGACACTGATGGGTGCTGTGTAACTGACACTGATGGCGCGGTGTGTCACTGGGTGTGGTGCAACGTGACACTGATGGGTGTGGTGTAACGTGACACTGATGGCGCGGTGTGTGACTGGGTGTGGTATAACGTGACACTGATGGCGCGGTGTGTGGGTGTGGTGTAACTTGACACTGATGGCGCGGTGTGTCACTGGGTGTGGTGTAACGTGACATGATGGCGCGGTGTGTGACTGGGTGTGGTGTAACCTTGACACTGATGGCGCGGTTTGTGACTGGTTGTGGTGTAACGTGACAATGATGGCGCGGTGTGTGGGTGTGGGGTAACGTGACACTGATGGCGCGGTGTGTGACTGGGTGTGGTGTAACGTGACACTGATGGCGCGGTGTGTGACTGGGTGTGGTGTAACTTGACGCTGATGGCGCGGTGTGTGACGCCACCTGACTGACGCAGGACTGAAGACGCCGGTGAGTCCAGTGAAGGGACAGAAGGCGGCCAAACGGTCGGCACAGACCAGTAGCGGCAAGCAGAAGAAGAGAGTGCGACGGTCCTTGACCTTCTCTTCACCCATAAAGCAAGAAGAGTGAGTGCAGATGGGGCTCACGTCCTTGGTTGTGTTTACGTGAATGTGTGTGTGTGTGTGTGTGTGTGTGTGTGTGTGTGTGTGTGTGTGTGTGTGTGTGTGTGTGTGTGTGTGTGTGTGTGTGTGTGTGTGTGTGTGTGTGAGAGTGTGTGTGTGTGTGTGTGTGTGTGTGTGTGTGTGTGTGTGTGTGTGTGTGCACGTGTGTGTGCACGTGTGTGCGCGTGTGTGCGGTTGTGCGTGTCTCTGTGTGCGTTCGTCTATGTGTGTGTCTGGGTGCCTGTATGTCACTGTGTGATTTCAGACCCTGTACCAGTCATCCCTGGACTCTGACGCAGAGCCTGGGGGAGGGGAGGAGAGGGGCGCCAAAGCCCCCCCCAACCCCAAACGCCGCCGATGCTCCGACAGGCCGGATGCTGACGTCGCCGAAACCGAAGACACGGACTATTTCGATTTCCCCGCCTGGGACCTTGACCCCGCGGAGGAGAGCTTAGCGGAAGTGGCTCGCAAGGAGAGAGAGGGCCTGGAGAAGCTGTGGCAGAGCTGGGCGGTCAAGGGGGACGACTCCTCCGTCGACCCGTCCGCCTCCGGAAACACAGAGCGCGGCAGGGCCTTCTCCGGAGGGGACGCGGCCAGCCCAGTGGACGATCCTACTTTGTTCAAAGTCGCCGACTCTGGCATGGGCCAGTCGGTCGCCACAGCCATGGAGTCTTCCGTGGACCACCCCTTTGTCTCCGACGTGGACTCGTCCGTCGACCCCACCTCTGAAGCGGATCCCTTTATGTATCTGACGGTCGGGGCAGGTCCAAGCGCCGCCTACGCTGACGAAAGGGGAGATGGCTCTTCCGTCGATAGCCCGTCCACCCCTACTGACGCACGTGCACCTTTAGTTAATTTCGCCGAGAAGCAAGACGAGCAGGAGCTTGCTGTCGAGGGCAGGGGCGCTGAGCTCGATGACGTGCCCGCTTCTGCCCATACCCTGCCCGTGGACCAAGGTCAGCGGTCGCCATTCTCGGCTCCCCGAGTCGCCTCCAGTGCCGGGGAGGCGAGTCAGACACTCGTGTTCCAGTCGCCTAAGGTGACAGGCGACGCGGACCAATTCGTTTCCCATTCACCAGAGACGATGACCTCTGAAAAAGGATTCTTCGCCAGTGATACTCGTTCGTTCC
>CAUZXP010000465.1:0-30380 GCA_963584105.1 Alviniconcha strummeri | reverse complement strand
ACCAAACTGGGTTTATGGCCAATAGATATATAGGAGATAATATTCGACTGATATACGATTTAATCAGTTACTTGAACAAAGAAAACATGCCTGGGCTACTCTTGTGCTTAGACTTTGAAAAAGCCTTCGATTCAGTGGACTGGAGATTTATGTTTAAAGTTTTACATGCGTTTGGATTTGGGCCCGATATTAGCCAGTGGATATTCACATTTTATAGACATATAAAGTCATCTGTCGCGGTTAATGGACAATTATCAGAATGGTTTTCAATTCAGAGGGGATGTAGACAGGGGGACCCAATATCACCATATTTATTTATACTATGCGTAGAAATACTTGCTATTATGATTAGGCAAAATAAGAATATTAAAGGTATTTTAATAGGAGAAACTGAGTACAAAATCTCGCAGTATGCTGATGATACTGAAATTATGTTAGAAGGTGACAAGAACTCATTTGAGGAAACAGTTAAGATTATTAATACATTTGGGAATAAGTCAGGTCTCTTCTTGAACGCGGGGAAGACTAGTGCTATATGGCTTGGTAATAAAAGAAATTCACCCATTAAATATATGCCAAATTTGCATATGGATTGGAACCCACCTAAATTTAAAATACTTGGTATTTGGTTTACTAATAATTTAAAAGAGTGTGAGCAACTCAACTTTCGCGAGAAATTTTTGGAAATAAAAGCATTGTACAAAGTATGGTTAAAAAGACAAATAACACCACTCGGTAGAGTAGCTGTTCTGAAGTCGCTGATTTTGTCTAAAATTATCCACCTATGGATTTTATTGCCAAATCCACCAGACAGTCTGGTGGACGCGTTGCAGAAGACCGTGTTTCAGTTCGTATGGAATAGAAAACAAGACAGGATAAGTAGGAAAGTAACCGTCAAAACTATTGCAAAGGGAGGACTTGGCATACCAAATATTAGACATTATATTAATGCGCTGAAGCTAAGTTGGATACGAAAACTAAAAACAAGTGATCACAAGTGGAAAGGTATAATTACATCAACTTACCCGAAAGTGTTACTGCTTGAACAATTGGGATCAAGCCTCCCTACTCAGGAAAATAATTTTAATATGTTTTGGATTCATGTATTTAAAGCATATAGAGAGTTTGGTAAACACATGCAGGTAGAGAACTCAGAAGAACTAGTCGCAGATCCTATTTTCTGCAACGACAATATTCTGGTTGGAAACAAAACTGTTTTTTATAAAAAGTGGATAGACAAAGGTGTATGTTTTATCAAAAACATTCTGAATGAAAATGGTACGTTTATGCTATTTAAAAGGTTTAAAGAAATATACAGAATTAATACTGATTACATTACATATATTGGATGTGTACAAGCTATTAAAAGCTACATACGTAAAATGGGACTAACAGTTGAGAGTAACAGTTCAACCGATTTGACAAAGACGCTTAAGATTATTTACAGTCAACAAAAGGGCTCACGCCTGTATTATGAAATGCTTACACAGGGTAAAGATAAACCTAAGTGCTGTGAAAAATGGGAAGCAAGATTGAATACAGACATTGACTGGAGCAGAAACTTTAAGAAAATGCAAAACATCCAAGAAATAAAACTAAAATGGTTCCAGATAAGACTTGTACATAGGATATTAGCTACCAATATTGTTTTAATGCACATGGGTATTGAAAATGACATTAACTGTTCTTTTTGTAGACAGGAAAGAGACTCTATTAATCACATATTTTGGAGATGTATGTACGTAAAGTCTTTTTGGGAACAGTTCCAGACTACACTTAATACCGGGAGCTCAAATGCGAGGACAGTAACGCTTAATGAAAATTTTGTACTTTTTGGTTACGACAGCCAAATTAAATCGGACAGCACCTTTGATTTGATAATTTTGCGTGCAAAATTCTATATTTATACTTGTAAGATCAACAAGAATATACCTCAACTGCACCTGTTCAAACAATATTTAAAAAATACATTTGATGTAGACAAATATAATGCGACATTAACGATGTCATATGACAAGATAGCAGCCGAATGGTTGCATTACAAAAAGCTGATACAAATCTAGACGAGGTTGTTAATGACGTTAATAATCTTGTAAATTGTACTCATTGCCATGGTCCTTCTTTTTTTTTTTTTTTTTTTCTCCTTCTTTCTGTTTTGTATATGTGTGTGGGTGTGTGGGTGTGCCTTTTTTTTTCTTTTTTTTTCTTTTTTTCTTCTTCGTACTTTACCTTAGATATATGAATGAGAGGGGGGGGGAGGAGAGAGAGAAAAAATTGTAATGGATGGATACATGTTAATGAAAAAAAAAACAAAAAAAAAAAAAACAAACAAAAAAAAAAAACATATAGCCATCCCTAGTTCAGGAATCTCTCTCTCTCTCTCTCTCTCTCTCTCTCTCTCTCTCTCTCTCTCTCTCTATATATATATATATATATATAGATAGATAGATAGATAGAGAGAGAGAGAGAGAGAGAGAGAGAGAGAGAGAGAGAGAGAGAGAGAGAGAGATTGCAATTTATCGTCAGGTTTGGTGTATATATGTTTATATAAACAAAACTCTCGTTCTCTGATTAATTTTGACATCTTCACGATTCAGTGTACGAAGGGAAAGGTGCGAGCTGCTATGTAACGGTAGCGGTTTTCTTTTTCTGTCTGTCACTCGGTTAGTTAGTTCAGTCATACTTAACACCCAATAACGGTAGCGGTTTTCTTTTTCTGTCTGTCTTTCAGTTAGTTCAGTCATACTTAACACCCAGTCAACCGCGAACCCCCGTCGTATTAGAACAAAAAACAAAAACAAAACACATTAGTTAACTGTTTTTAGCCGGATTTTTTCTTTTTACTTGGTGTAAACCCTTTCATGGGTGAACTGGTGACTAGTTCTAATTGTATTCATTTCCTGATCAAGCCTCAGTGAGGTAAAAGCTTGATTTAAACGAAACATCCTTGTGGGAACTTTAACCAGCCTTATCCACCTGTTTCTGCATATAATTACAGTAGCCTTGCGAATGATCCATGTTTGTTTGCAGTCTCGAAATCGCAAATGACAACCTGTTCTTGATGACGTCTTATGTCAATGGTGAACTCATCACCTACGCCACTGGTACTGTCAGTCTTTTTCTCCCTCTTTCCTGTAGGCTTAACAAAAGACTCATTAAATGCATATAGTAAACCTCACATTTCCAAGACACTCGTACAGATACACAGTTGCATAGGAGTTACCCCCCCTCACCACCACCATCCCCACCCACCCATCCATCAACCCCGCCTACCCACCCACCCATGCACCCCACTCCGCGTCCAAACGAGTCCTCACATCACGCACGTGTATGGACCATGGCCGCAAGTTAAAGAACTATAAAAATATAAATTATTATTATGATGACTAATTGGGGGCGGGGATAGCTCAGTGGTTAGAGCGCCGGACTCGTGATTGAAAGGTCGCGGGTTCGAATCCCTGCTGGAACGGCGGGAGAATTTTCTTCTCCAGGGTCGACTTTCTGTGCTGACTCTTATTTCGGTATCCGTTCCACCCCCGTGTTACCACAGTAGCACGTAAAAAATCCCGGTCATTCTGCCAAAAGTGCAGGTGGCAGGTTACAGCTAAATACGCATACACCTTACGTATGTGGCTTTTATTGAACCGTGCTTCGGCATTGGTCACAACTTGTCCCTAATATGTCAAATGACATCTGAGGACATTAAGCATCAACTCATCATCATCATCATCATCATATGATGACTAGCATTGGCCTTCCTGATACAGCTTTGGATAAAGCACGGATTTGACCCCTGCGTTACTTGTTAATTTCTTCTTCGGCGAAACGTACTTAACAGCCCACGAACAAAACTCTTTAAATATGAAATTAAATGTATACAAAAATAACAATTGTAACCGAGTGTATTGTATACATGTTCCGGGCCATGATCCTATAACCTTTTCTTTCCGGTCCTTTTCCTTTTTGATTGGGTGGGGTTTTTATGGCCCAATTATCTAAGGTGTTAAAAGTTGAGTGCTGGGCCGGCAGCGTCCCTTTTCCCCCTGTGTCCCTGCAGAGGCAGGTTGTTTGTTTATTGTTGCGGCCGGTGTTCATGTGTTCATCTCAGTGGAGAGCCTGTAAGTAGTTATTTTTCTATGGCTTGTTGTTTCTTATTGATGTAAATAATGTATGTTTATAATGTTATCATGTTCACAACGTGCCTTGATTTTGGTTCTTGAATACGTGGGTAATTTCGGCGTCAGATTGCCGCCTGGTTGCAGCCGCTGTGGCGTCAGAGTACCTTGTTTGTGCGTTCATATCTTAAGCTTTTATGCCACAGGATGACCGATGTTTCCAAAATGTATGCAGTTAACCTTGGTTAGCTGATATGTAACTAGTATGTTATGCTGCCATTGTTGGATGTTCAGAGTGATGCTTTGCCGATGCAAAGTTATCCTTCTTAAAGTATGGGTACTTTGTCAGTGCGGCAGTGCGGCATAACTTATTTGTTTAGTATCCTACCGATCTATGTTGCTACATGAAATCGGTGGTATATTATGGCTATAACACTTGGAAGATGTTGACTTCATAGTTGTAGAATGCTCATTTTACTAGTTTAATATGGTTTAGTGCGTAGGGGTGATTGTATAAACTGTGAGACGTTATTTCTGTTTTGACCCGGCTTTTGTGTGGCCGAGTTTTGGGCGCGCAGACTTTCACTCTGCTTAGATTGTAAATCCTTTCCGGGTCTTTGTGCGTGTACCCGAACTGGCCGGTGATGCGCGTGCAGTGGTGGCAATTAGGTCTTTGTCTCTGTTCACTAATCGAGCAGCTAGATCAGCAGCTTAGATTCTTGATGCGCTACCCGCGTCAGTAAGACGCTTGACGTTGTTCACAGCCGGATATACTCTGCTAGTCAGTAACAGTAACATGCTGTAACGCTTTGAGTAACTTGACGAGGCTGGAGCCGGTCAGTTTATGACTGACTTCCTCCCGCTTACGGCATGGTCCCAAATGCCACCCGTGTCACTATCCATCTCGTTGTGTGCTTAAGTGGAACTGCTGTAACGATTATCTCATTCTTCCTGTTTAGTTAAGAATGAGCTTGGTAATTCGCATTCTTCACTGTTACTTATTATATACTTCATTATACTGAGAGTTCATCAGTTAATTGACTGGCCGTCTCTTGTATACTCACCGTGACTCTGGGAGATACGGGGTTTAAGTGTAAGTCAAGCACACGATTTATGTGCTTGATTATTAATCATTTTGTCATGTATTATAGTAACCCACAGGTAAACTACATGGTTACTGTATTTATTAGATTAGTAATTGCTGTTGTTTAGACTTTACATTTGCTTTCATGTTCTAAATGTTTTGTTTGCTTGTGTCTTTTCCAACAGACACTGTTTCCTGGTTGGTTGGTGTACAAATAAAAGTTATGTTATAGCAACCTCTGACTTGTGACTCTTCATCCATGCTTCCAACCTGCTTCCCCTCAATTCCCCATCCCCACTCCCCTACACAATTAAAAAGAGAAAAAGAAGAAGAAGAAGAAGACCCCATTATTCATTCATAGTAATCATGCTTACCGATGGTTAACATCGGCGGCCAAGAACTTGAGATGACTAAGCTGGCACATCCTCATCCTATTGCCAACTACCTCTCTCTCCTCTTAATCCGCTTTAAGAATGAATAGATGCATTCTTATGCTAAAGGACTTTTTTGAGTCATAGTCATACTGAGTATGTATGTATGTATGTATTATACATACTTGTACCAATCCATCACCGGTAATGCATGCATGCATGTGTAGTGTGTGTGTGTGTGTGTGTGTGTGTGTGTGTGTGTGTGTGTGTGTGTGTGTGTGTGTGTGTGTGTGTGTGTGTGTGTGTGTGTGTGTAATGAAATGAGTGTGTCCTTATGTCTTTGTAAGCGCTCTGGGCTCTTACGAGATGGGGCGCCATAAATCATCATCATCATTTCAGGAGCTGTGTGAAACTGAAGGTCCATGGCCCAGAGAGAGTGAACTGACTGAACGGAGAGCCCATAACGGCCATTTAGACTTTCAGTTTCACACAGCTCCTGAGCTCTGACACGCTTCCTGTCTGTTCCGACCTTTTGCAGATGGGATCCCGGAAGCCTCTTTGACCTTGAGTGCTGTCGTGGAGCGCGTCAATGGAACATTCCTTCCTGTCGCTCAGCCCGTCATCTACGGCAAGAGGGCCTATATCCTCATGCAGTTCGTGCCAGACTCGCATCGGCAGGTACTGACACACAGACATGCCCCGACCCCTCCAAGTGTCCCACTTTCGCAATGGAATGTGAGATATCCTATTTTAACACGGCGGCGCTCGGCCCACCGTGGAGCAGCAGGGCCGAACACAAAGCATCGGTTTATGAGACATCCTTCCTCCAACTTAAGTTTAATGTTGCTTTACGTCCACAGAGACCATAAGAACTACTGACTTGGGACGGGGAGCCCTGCCGGGATGGCCACCTCGACTTTCACAGAACTCCTGAGCTCTGACCTTTCTCCAATGCGTGCTCGGCGTGCGCGCATTCGAGTTAAACGTTGTTTTACATCCCGTACGGACTATTAGGGACGGGGAGCCCAGGACGGCCACCTCGACTTTCACGCAGATCCTCACTGAGCTCTGCGATTGCGATGTTTGTTCCTCTCCATCTTGGGGTTAGGGAGGGCGCAGCTCCGTCGCCGTTGGTTGGTTGAAGTTTTGCCTTACGTCCACAGAAACCGTAGGTTTATTTAGGGACGGGAGCCTCAGAGTTCAGGAGCTGTGTGAAAGTCGAGGTGGCCGTCTTGGGCTTTCCGTCCTAATGAGCCTTAAGGTTTCTGTGGACGTAAAGCAACATTCAACCATGCTTAGGCACTGGGTCACAGTTTATCGCTAATATATCATCCGACATCCGAGGACATTATCATCATCATCATCATCATCATCATCGGACGGGAGCCCAGGACGTCCTCCTCGACTTTCACACAGCTCCTGAGCTTTATCTCTGTCGCCGTAAAGAAAAAGCCCCTAAATTGCACCCCCTTTCAGTCCGGAAGTCGTCTACTGGAAGTGACCACTGACGTGACAGGTATTTCCTGCTTGCACCAACGCGCGGGGCACAGGTCGGCGACTGTGTCGGCACCTCTCATATGTTTCATTCAATTTTTTTGGTTCTTTACAAAGAAGTGTCAAAACTGAGCCGAAAGCGAGGTGTCGAGTGAGTGAGTGAGTGTGTGTGTGTGTGTGTGTGTGTGTGTGTGTGTGTGTGTGTGTGTGTGTGTGAGAGAGAGAGAGAGAGAGAGAGAGAGAGAGAGAGAGAGAGAATGTGAAACATATGGACATACATGTAAATGATGCAAGTCCATGGTGTGAACACAGAGACCCAAGGCGCTTGGTTATTTGTTTTTGGAACAGCACGAGTACGTGCTTTGTTTACGTTGCACGGGTACTTGGCCGACAACTCGCGGGCCAGTCTAGACGGAGGTGTGTTTGTACGTACATAGGCACTGACTGACAAGCTTATCTCCAAGTCAAAGCCTGTGTCAGAGCACAGGAGCTGTCAGAGCTCAGGACTGTGTGAAAGTCGAGGTGGCCGTCCTGGGCACCCGTCCCTAATAAGCCTACGGTTTCTGTGGACATAAAGCAATATTCAACCAACAGGAGCTGAGCGTGAAAGTCGAGGTGGCCGTTCCGGGCTCCCCGTCCCTAATACTAATAGTCTTTATGGTCTCTGTGGACATAAAGCAACATTTGAAGAAAAAGAAGAAGAGCTTGGTGGTGCTCAACCTCGATCCGTGTTTTAGTCGGGAACACCAGTCGGAAACTCCAAGCACTAGCTGGTTTACGACATCTTTACTCCAGGAAGGTGCCGGAAAGCGATGCTCGGGGTGTACTGCACTGAGTCGGCCTCTCTCCTCTTTACTTCAGAACTCAGCCTCTTACCAATGGTCAACACTCCATTACGGTACCTGCTCTGAGAGCTTCATTCAGGGACAGTCAAGCCACTCGCCAACGGAGCTTAAGACGAACAAACGGCCAATCATTAGATCCGTGAAGTATTTGGTTAAACTCTTCAGTCTCCGCCAGTCCTCTCTAAACAAACTTCGTCAGTAAAAATCGTTCCGGCCAACAGCTTCGACAAACTCCATGCAAGCACTGGTTTACGATGCTCGGAGTGTGCAGTTTCGATTGACTCGTTATTGCTTCGCGGAGGTTCCTGTGGTGGTTCCAAGGTGCCCTTGCTGCTCGAAGCGACTGAGAAACTTGACTGTTGACGAATGGCACACGACGACACTTACAGAGATTTAGGCTTAGAATGATCGGATCAGCCATCACAACGCCAGTGACAGACAGCGGACACGCGTACACTCCTAAAGTAGTCTTAAATCAGCTTTAATAACCCGATATACCAACACTCAGTTGAGACAGAATTGTACTAGTTAGTCACGGACACACACGAAAACAGTCGGAATGCCATTGTTGTTATTACCTTCATTTATTTGTACATACTGTCATGCTGCACACACGCGCGCGCGCCCGCACGCACTGTGCATGCGCGTACACACACACACACACACACACACACACACACACACACACACACACACACACACACCACGCGTGCATACGCACGCACGCACGCACGCACTCACACATACACACACACACCACGCGTGCATACGCACGCACACACACACACACACCACGCGTGTATACGCACGCACGCGCGCACACGCACACCGCGCGTGCATACGCACGCACACATTCACGCACGCATACGCACGCACACATTCACGCACGCACACGCACACGCACACACACACACACACCTCTGAAAACACGTTGTCGGTTCGCTGCTCTGCAGGTCGGCGCGGGTAGCTTGGGTCTTCAACGCCTCTACGCTGTGGACCTGTGGGCTCGCATGACCGACCGCATCAGCCCCGTCTGGTACTTCAACTTTGAGCGCATGGCGTGTCAACCCCCGCGTGGTCAGCCACGCGTGTCCACGGGGAAGACCCCCAGCGTCCTTGTTCACAACAACACCGTCTACGTCAGTCTCGGCAGACCGGAAGTGAGCTGCTCCGGTCGTCATGGTGATGTGCTGTACACCGAGGAAGATGGTTAGTTACTGTTGTCTCTTTCTTCTCCTCCTCCCGCTCGATTCGTGTGCTGGCTGGGAATTATCTTGTATTGGGCAACGAACAAAGAATAAAAAAAAAAAACCTAGCTGTTCCTCCAAAGTCTTCAGAGCGCAGGAGAATTGTGAAAGTTTAATATTGCAGTTGTGGTCTGTGGACACTGTCATGTGACTTTGTCCTTCACAATTAATGAAACATTAAAATGGCTCTCATCGCTGCCCATCTTAATGCAGGTCATTCTGGTGGTAACAGTGTAGCGATAGGTATATACTCTCCCTCTTCCCCCACCTCCATACCCCCTTCCCCCCATTCTCCCCGTCCCTAATAAGCCTTATGGTTTCTGTGGACGTTAAGCACCATGTTTTCTTACTAGCTCTTGTTTGACATTGCAGGCATGCTGTGGGCCATACGCGACAACGGGACAGAGGCAGAAGTGCTCTTTAAGGTCGCAGCCCCAGTGGCTAGTCTGTCCTTGTATGACGTCAGCGTGGGCCAGCAATCGCACGTGCCGTCTTGGAACACGGGCAGGGCGGGATTTCCTCACCGCGGTCCGGCGCACGCCATTCCCTTGAAGTACCATACCGGCACTTGGGAGAAAACCATCCCCGCCTCCTCTTCCTTCTCCTCCTCTTCTTCCTCCTCCTCAGCAGCAAGTGGCCCAGTGCTGTGGGCTGCCACCAGTCAGCAAATCACGGGCTACAACTCTCGCAACGGTTCCGTCGAGCACGTCATCGACGTCAGCAAGCTTCTGAACGTCTCGTGCCGACTTACGTCCAAAGTGATGGTGGCCAAAAGCAAGGATGGCAAGTCAGAGCGACTGGTGTTCGCCGTGTCCGAGTCCGCGTCAAAGAATAACGCCCGGCGAAGACATGCCGGAAACTCAACCAAGCCCTACGTTGTTGCAGTCTCTCTGGATTCCGATTCGGGGCAGCCGAAGCTCCTGTGGAGAGTAGCAGCCAAGCCTGGGACCGAGGTGGTAGGGCAGATTGCTAATATCTTATTCGTGCCGCCCACGAAGAGGGCGGACAGCCGTCGGAACAACCCAGCCAAGGGAAACGGCGCTGGAGACTCGACAGACGTGCATGGCCGAGAGGACGACCACGATAATGATGACGTGGAAGTCCTTCTCGTAGCGACAGCTGTCTCCGACACGGACCAGTTTTCGTTTGCCATTGGTCATCAGTCAAAAAGGACTGCGTAAGGATTACGGGGTTCGGTCGTTAGTTTGTGAGCAGGTATGGCCTAGCGGTACGGCGTTAGGCTGGTTAAGTGGACGACGTCTGCTCGGTTACCCGCCGGCTTCGGCTTCAACAAGTTCAGTGTTGCTTTACATCCACAGAGACTATGAAGAATATTACGGACGGGGAACCCAGCAATGCAACCTCGACTTTCACGCAACTTTTGAGCTCTACCGGCTTCGGCTGTCCTAGTTTCTCTTCGAAAGTTGTGGTTTATAGACACTGTCATGTGAATGTGCCTCTCGCAATAAAGGAAACATTAAAATGGCTTTCATCGCTGTCCATGTAGAAATCATTTTGGGTGTTGACAATGACTGGTTAAGTATAGTCTCCCTCTTGCCCCACCTTCTAGGATCTCTGTCTCCCGGGGAACAGTACCTCTCCGGAGACACTGACTCGGCGTTAAACAGGTTCACACCGGCTCACGACGAACGCCTTATTATTCGTAGCTGTAATTATTACTGAGACAATGTTTAGGCGTTAAAGACTGGATTGTTACCTAACAGCGTGACTATGACTAGTTTTTAGTGATTTTTTTTTTTTTAGCTGAAACTTTTAACTCGAGTTTATAAATTACACTTGTGCTCGCAATAAATGTGGCATCTGTGTTGCCGTCAGTTGGCATTTGTTTATGTTTGTGCTTATTACAGCGGTTTGTTTGGAGTCAGGTTAATGCTCTGTCCGTCTGTCTCTGCCTCTGTCTGTATCTCTCATCCTTGCAAATAAAGTTTTCGATCTCTCTCTCTCTCTCTCTCTCTCTCTCTCTCTCTCTCTCTCTCTCTCTCTCTCTCTCTCTCTCTCATCTTCGGACTATAAATTTTTTGGGTTCGAAATTCCACTTTCTCTTTCTTTCTTAATGATTTCTCGGCGGTTTAATTCAGATGTTTTCAACCGCATTTTGGTGACGTCTACAGTATGAAAGACGGTACCCTTACGTCAAGGGCAGTAACTCTGGCGCATCCCAAAGGATTCTTTTATGGCTTTACTGGCTGCACGGGACCCAAAGAGAGAGCGCAGGCATTCTCGCTCTCTGGGTCAGTTCAGTCGTTGTTGTGTCCCCCCCCCCCTCCATCCCCCTCCCCGTCTTTGCTTTTGCCCAACCTCCCCCCCTCCCCCCCCCCCCCCCCCCCAGCACCAACCCCTGCTGTCCGGCATCTTCCTGTGGCCTCTCTCCCCCCTTGCCTGCTACCGGCCAGCCCCTTCCCCACCCGTTGTCCCGCCCCTCTTCTCCATCCCGAGGTCACAGGCGGTGCAGCCAAAGCATCACTGACAAACACCCCGTACGCACACACCACGCCTCCACCTCGGCAGTACAAAGGCGGGATGGATGACGTAAACCGATGCTTGAAGCTACAGATCCGTCAGCTTCGACCTGCACTGCAAAGGGGACCGAGAAGGGCAAAGGGGACCGATGGGGTGAGATGGGGCCGGACAGGGGTGAAGGGGCAAGGCCCCGCCACGGCGCGCACGTGCACGTGTGTCACCGAGGTGTGAAATGAGCTCGGCGCGGCCGCAGCTCCGCTCAGGTCGACGCTTGGCGGCGACGATCAGACGCTTTCCGCCAGGCCGCACGTGTCTGATCTTCCCGACGACTCGGTCGGGCTTTACGAACAGCTGAGTGTCTTTCCACTGCTGTGGAGTAGCGGCGGTGGCCAGTGAGGAAAGGTCTTTGACACAACAGCGCAATCCGTGGACGTACAGCAAGTCCACGGCACGATATAAAATTTTGTTGAGTACAGTAGTCACGATTGTTGTTTTGTTGTTGTTTTCGTAAACAGACTATCCACAAGTTAGTTGGATTTTACTGAGTGTCCAGTCAATCGCGTCATCTCGGCGGGACGAAGAGACATTGACCGTGTGTGTGTGTGTGTGTGTGTGTGTGTGTGTGCGCGCCGTGTGTGTGTGTGTGTGTGTGTGAGTGTGCGCGCCGTGTGTGTGTGTGTGTGTGTGTGTGTGTGTGTGTGTGTGTGTGTGTGTGTGAGTGTGCGCGCGCGCCTTGGGCTGAAGAGAATGAGACGAAGATGTAAAGGCGGATGTATTTTTTTTTAGTATTTAATGTGTCAAAGAACAATTTTGATTTTTGCAGTGACTCAATGAGTATGAACCAATAAAGATTTATTTGACTAAATTACGTACACATTACGTCAGAATTATCAGTGAAAAAACACACAAGTTGTTTCTTGTTTGCTTGACTGATTTTGCATAACTGATCATATTTATAATAATAATAATGGACATTTCTATGGCGCATGATCCTTAGCAAGATCTAGGGCACAATGCGCCGTACAAAAAGCTGCAGAAAAATGTATAAACACATACAATGGACAAGATTTAAAAAAAAAGAAGAAAAAAAAGAGAAGGTTTCGGCCTATACGCCCGCCAACCACGCAAGAATTTACATACAGGAATTTCAGTAAATAAACCAAAGTTGCCAGTAACCAAACATGACCAAACTCTGATTTTAGCACACATGTATGATACAAGTAGATATACTGCAAATACAAAAAAGTACAGCGGGATATTGCACACACACACACACACACACACACACACACACACACACACACACACACACACACACACACTCACTCACACACACACGCACGCACGCACACACACACACACACACACACATACACACACACACACACACACACACACACACACACACACACACACACACACACACAGGTGGGGCGGGGGTGGGTGGGTTATTAATTATATGCAGATTTGAAGAGATGAGTTTTTAAGGCCTGCTTGAAAGACGATGTTGACACTGAGTGACGAACATCATACGGTAACGAATTCCACTCTGTCGGGCCCGTGAAAGAAAAAGCTCGTTGTCCAAAGGTCTTTGTTTTTGTGAAAGGTATGCGGAAGGTTCTGGTGTCAGAAATGGAGCGAAGTTGTCTGGATGGACGGTAGACAGTCAGGAGTTCAGAAAGATAGACTGGGTAACTTTCAGTGAAAGAATTGTAGCACAGAGTTGCAACTTTATACTGGATTCTTGAGACTACTGGTAGCCAGTGAAGTTTCTGAAGGAGGGGTTTGATGTGTTTGTGCTTGAGAGCTTTGAAGACAAGTCTGGCTGCCGAATTTTGGACCTTTTGGAGTTTGTCAAGAAGATGTTTTGGAGAACCTGATAGAAGAGAATTACAGTAGTCAAGTTTTGACAAAACAAAGGCACAGAGGAGGGTTTTTGTAGCATCAGTAGTGAGATAGTGACGGATGTTACTAATTCTCCGAATTTCTATATAGGCAGATCTGCAGATGTTGGTGACATGCTTCTCCATGGACAGGTTGTTAGTGAGTGTCACGCCCAGATTTTTTGCTTGCAAGGAAAACAGAATATCAGTGTCTCCTATGTGAATGGAGGTTGGGTGAGGGTTTGGGAGAGAGGTTCTGTTCGAGACAATGAGCAGACACTCTGTTTTATCATCATTCAGCTTGAGTTTGTTTGATGTCATCCATGTCTTTACATCTGAAATGCAATCCTGCATGCCCTGGACTGAGGTGTCTATTTGATCTGGACAGCAGGAATCGTGCAGCCAAGTATCATCTGCGAAAGACTGGTTAGATATGGAGTGTCGTCGAATGAGTGTAGTCAGAGGTTTTGTGTACAAAATAAATAGAATAGGTCCCAGAGCAGAGCCTTGTGGAACACCAAATTTGAGCAAGGTTGGCTGTGAAAGTTTGTTGTTGATGGTAACAGTCTGAGTTCTGTTGGAAAGATAGGATCTGAACCAGTTGAGAGGTGTACCAGAGATTCCATAGAGGTGCTCAAGTCTTTGACAGAGAATGTTGTGATCTATGGTGTCGAACGCAGCCGACAGATCAAGAAGAGTTACGACAGTTACATCGCCATTGTCCAGAGCATGCAGAATGTCATTCATCATATTGAGCAGGGCAGTTTCAGTACTGTGCCCTGGCCTATAGGCTGACTGGGAAGTAGGGAAGAGGTTGTTAGCGTTGAGGTATGCTGAGAGTTGTGAGAGGACGATTTTTTCAGTGACTTTTGACAAAAAAGAAAGATTGGAGATGGGCCGGTAGCTTTTCAAACTGTTCGGGTCAAGAGATGGCTTTTTCAGAAGTGGTTTTATAATGGCCTCTTTAAAAACAGAGGGAAAGACACCAGTGTGCAGAGACTGATTGATGACGGCTGTCACTGCAGGAAGCAGTTGCTCCAAGCATTCAACAAAGAGGGACGTGGGAAGCGGGTCTAGTGAACATGTCTTCTGGGAGGATTGCAAAATCGTGTTTTTTACGCACTGCATTGACACAGGTTCAAAAAAGTGCAAGGAAGATTGGGTGTACGGGCCATCTGTTGGTAGTATTGGCACAGGCATTTGACTGTCTAGTTCATCGCGGATAGTTTTCACTTTCCGGATGAAATAGTCAGCAAATGCGTCGGGAAGGTCGCAAACAGGAAGGGCAGTTGGTAGAGACAAGCCAGAGTTACAACCACGAAGTTCGTTACAAACACTGAACAGCTCTTTGCAACAATTACTCTGTGCTATCTGAGAAGAGAAGTAATCGGACTTAGCTTTGTGCACAATGTTTGTAACAGCCCTTTTAGCAGCACCGTAAATCTGTTTATCAACGGTGAGGCTAGTCTTGAGCCACCTCCGCTCAGCCCGGCGGCGCTGACGTTTGGCAGAGCATAGCTCCTGGCCGACACCGGCGTACCACGGAGAGGACCGGCCAGCCGGCACTCTGCGTCGTGTGGCGGGGGCATGCTTGTCAAGCAGAGAGCGCAGTTCGTCGTTCAGCTGCCGGGCGGTCAGCTCGGGTTGGGTGTGGACCATGGCGGCGACGTCTCTCTTTAAGGCGTTCCTGTTGATGGCTTTAATGTTCCGTAGCTCCCGGAAGACGAGCTGTCTCTGCGGGCTGGCGACGTTAAGACGACACACCACCGGCAGATGGTCAGAGGAGAGTGCATGGGCCACCAGGCAGGAACGAACAAGCTGCTCACTTTCCCTGTACAGCACCCAGTCTATGATGTGCCCACAGCGGTGGGTTGGATTTCGAACACCCTGAACAATGTCGAATGTAGTGATGATTTGTAGGGCTTTTGAAGTCAGTGGATTGGAGGGAGAGTCAAAGTGTATGTTAAAGTCACCAAGTATGATCAGTTTTCCTCGCAGAGTGTTGCAATACTCAAAAAAATCCGGAAACTCGGAAAGAAAGACAGCGTCAGTGAGCTTGTTTTTCCTACTAGGCGGGGGTCTGTAAAGGCAGAAGAAGTGAATATGATGGGGGGCAGTGAGCTGAAGTTGCACGAGTTCAAAGGAGGTGTGGGTGAAGGGGAAGGTGGTCTCTGTAGATCACGGCCAGTCCACCACCACGCGTGGCACGTGGAAAAGACCGCAGCTTGTAGCCCGGCGGTGTCAGGTCGACACACTTACTCTCGTCGCCGTGAGTTTTCATCCATGTCTCTGTCAAAAGCAATATGTCAACACATTCATCTTTCACGAATTCCACAATTTCTGTACAATTTCTCAGTGAATGGTGGATACTACAGCGACTACTATACTGTGTGCAACTACTTTTACTTGTTAGCAATTTTCACATGGCAGTATTTTAATAATCGACATTTGGATGTCGTGCGGCTCAACGTTTCATCTGAAACGTAGCCATTCAACCACAAATATAGCCTGGCCAGTCAAACACATAAACTAACCGAGCATTTGCTGGGTCCTCCCAGCAAAGGGGGAGGAGCAGGCTGCAACATCATTGGTTTCACGAATGAGTGACTAGGTAAAGCCACGCCTTCAACTAGGGTGAGCCCTGCGCATCGAAACAACGTCTTCTCTGATTGGTGTTCACTAAACGCGGGAAGCTGTGGGCCGATTGCAGACGAGTATTTTGATGGAACAGTGAAAACTAGATCATAGCAGAAAAAAGGGGTAAGAATTTGTTCTGTTCACTTTTGTTTTCATCTGTTATGAATTATTATGTTGCCGAGTCATATTATTATGTTGCAGTCGCATTAAGGTGACTAGCTGAACGCATCAGTTTCGTCCCATAGCATAGTTTTTTCATGGGGACTTGTTTGATCAGCTACTGAGCGACCAATGAATGGCTACTCGACTTGCTCACTGTCGTTGGTTTTTGCTTGTCCTCGTGCTGTTTTGGAACGTCACGGTTCGTGACATTTCTCATGTGAAAGCCGGGCCATACACAGAATATGTCAGTTCACATTACCGGCGTTCACTGTGTATACTTTGGGTATTTCGAGCTACCAAAATTTCCAGAGTTGCACTCTGTTCATGGCGGCCAGCAGTCGTGTCTTCACGTTTTTTTGGGAAAACTTCTGAGATTTCTGGCATTAGGTAGGCTACACAAAAAATCACCCCGGCGAAACATTTCATGTCTCAGTTTTGCCATTTTTTGCGTCTAAACTGAGAAATTTAATTTGTTTACCAAAGCCAAACCGAAGAATCGGCCGAACGTGCACTGAAGTGCTTTGCCGGAGCCCTTTCCTGTCCGCCTTTGAGACTGATCCGTGATCGATTTACTGTCATCTCAAATCGGGATTATTTATTTTATATTTTATATTTTTAAATCCGCTTTTAAATCCCACCAGTTTGACAAATAAAACGGCTTTAACTGACTAGTTTGAGTTCATCAGAAACGACAATACGGGCCGGCACAGCCACTTCAGTTCGGCCGAATCGCTGCGGCTCTTTCTCTGTTTAATGAACGATATGCGTATGATTTGGGTAGTTCCCATTTGGATTTGACATTCATTAAAGTGCAAGTTGATCCACAGTACAAAGAAACGGCAAAGTGACAGACCAGTTTCTAACTAGTAATTAAAAGTTTACGTTCGAAACAGTATAGAAAGTCATGTTAAATCCTTTTTTATTTTTATTTTATCGAACCCGGCAGATCGCGTGTTATAGGCGACCCAAGTGAACATTTTGCAGGCGACATTACATAGTTCCGGGTATCCGCTTTGTAGATTTGACTGATAAGTGATATTTCTGGCGTTAAAGTTGATGGGGAAAGTACATTAGTCAAGACTGTGAAGTTTTATCAGAATTGTTTCATTCAGCTTTGACATACCCCCCCCCCCCCCTCCTACGATTTTTCCTGCACAAACTTATTTCCAGTTTTATGTTCGGGATTTAGCTGTAAAATGACAGTTAAGTCTCTGGATTGACTTCATTTAGGCTATGCTGTAGTACTCTGTCGTCTAGTTCCAGTAATGTCAATTGTCATTTAAAAAAAGTAAAATCACAAAACTGATGAGGTATATTCCAACTGCAGATGAATCGACAGTGATTGACATAATCAACTAAATAAGTTAAATAATTTATAACAAAGTGCTTTTTCTCACAAGAGCTGATACTTTTTATAATTTCCAGCACTAGATCTACAACACTTAAATACACTGTGGCTGAATCAACTTGGGCGGGCCCTTTCAAAGAAGGTCCCCTGTTTTCCTGAAGTCTTGATTATGGAGACAGCAGTACATAGTTTACAAGCTTCAACTGCTAAAGCAATCTGAAGAAGATGGTACAATGCAAATTGAAGAAGATAGTGCAAGCTGAAGTCAGCTTTGCTGTTGATTGGTGGAGAAGGCTTACCAGTGCTGAAGGTTTGGGGGAGATGGGGATAGGGTATTCTGAATGTGTATTCATGCATTCATTTCTTAATGTTAAATGTTTAGTATGGTCAATGCAAAACTGAAGTGAAAAAAAAAAAAGCCCTCATATTTATTTGCAGCATTTTTTTTTTTTTCTTCATTTTGTGTGTGACTTTTTTCCTTTTGATTTTCTTCCTTGATTTTATTTTTATTTTTTACTAATTGCAGTTTGAATTGAAGATGGTCAGAAGAGAAGAAGAAAACCATAGCGGCCTTTCTTGTGAAGTTGTTAGCAGCCTACTGTTGAACAAGTTTGTGGTGATCATTGGTGACAGCAGTGAGTTTAATCTGAGTAATAATTATGATACCTTTTCAAACACCGACTTAGTACCTGCAGTGGTATAACTTGCTATACTCTTAACTCGGTGCCAAAGGTGGAAACAACTTTTAAATGACCAATGTAAAACATGAGAATAACTCCCCATACCAGATAATAAATTATTAAATGTAAAACTGTATTACACATGTTAGCCGATTTCCAACTGCTGATTTTTTTGATTTTTTTAAAACAGACCTCAGGTTTAATTCTTCACTTGGGCTCTTAATTTAAAATTACAGCATTTTGTACTGGAAGAGTGTTTTAGGGGGCAGGGGGCATGGTATAATTCTACAATTAACAAGTTAGTTGGTACAAATGACACAAAGGTAATAACCTTGTATTGTCTTTTTATTTCAGTCCAAAGAGGCATCTATAAAGACTTGATTTCTCTGCTCCAAAGGGATCATGTGCTCAAGGAAAAAGACCTGAAAGCCAAGGTTTGAGCTCCCATATATCTCGTCACATTCCATGACAATTTACAAGCACACATGGGACTTGGGAGGTTGGGGGGTTCAGGAAAGAACCTTGTCCCACTTGACTTCCAACAAAATATTTCCCCAGGTTTAGCTGACTTCAGTGCAATGCTGGGTGTGACAGGTAATATGTTTGACTGGCATAATGCAGCAGGATACATAAATATATAATTCAAAGATTTTTAACGCCCTGTCAACTGTGACGGTTAATAATAGTTTAATACCCAGGTGAAATGTAGCAGGCCTGAGTATCAAAGTAGGTAATTTGTATTGCACTGTAGCTTTAAAAGTAAAAAGTTTTAGGAGGTCAATTTGACTTGCATTTAATAACATTTATAATGAAAAACATTTAGATGGAAAAAATGTTGAATACATTTAGTTCAAAATGACAAGTATTTTGTTATTGTTTAAAACAGAGAGAAAAAAGTGTTATTTGTGTTAATATGCGTTTAAAACTTGTATTGCTGTACACTTGTATGGAGAGATGGTCATACAAAAATCTTATGATCTCCCTTGTTGTTGACACATGTCTATTTACTACAATCCAAAACCTGTCTCATAGGGAGAGTTGTCCTTCCTGGGAGACACCCTGATAGAAGGCGGCGTGAAGGCCCAGTTGAACAATGGCACAAACTACACAGAGGTACGTCAGTACGTGACCTCGACCCACCTGGTGAGGTTCTACTTTGTGACGCGCTGTTACAACCAGTACATGGAGTCCATCCTGCAGGACCTCGTGGAAGGGCCAAACCCAGATCTTGTCATCATGAACTCATGTCTCTGGGATATGACAAGGTATCTGGCTTCCAATCAAAAAGAGGATTGTTTTTAGACTTGCATCTCTAAGCTTAAAATCAGTCTCAGTATCTTTTGTTTGCTTCTTTACCTCAACACACCTTCCAGGCAACTTTGTTCTAATGGTGACAGGCATTGTTTTTAGAAACTTGTACTTCTGCACTAAATCCTTTGGATTTATGTAGAGTAATTTAAAAAAAATAAAAACAGCACAACACCCCATTGTGCTCTAAATTTTTGTTTTCTGGAAACCTTTCTCATTCAGTAGGTAGGTCCAGCCAAATTTTGAAAAGCAAGCAATGCAATCCATTAATATGTGATATTAAAGAGGGTCACAAGGCAAGTACACAAACCAGATTTCAATAATTTATCTCTAATTTTTTTTAGATATCACCCTTCAAATAGTCATCATTTTAGGCGTTTTATGCGCATTTTACAAAGTGCCATTTTTGTATGGCTCTAGCATAAAAAGTATTGGTCACACATCCACCCAGCTTGTTTTACACAGTGTCTGCACAACATAGACTAAACACAATTTTTTCAGTAGTCATCCTTACTCAAATTTTGGAGATGCAGAGTGCCAAAAATGGAAAAATCACTAATTTTGACATTGTCTGATCGCCAATCTTTGATGGTACCATTACAAGATCAAACATAAAATGGAAATGGAAAGAGGTACAACCATAATTCTGGTATCAACTGATTCAGTAATAACTAGACAATACAAATTCACAGGTCTAAAGAAGTGCAAGCCAAATTTTACCTACAAAGGCAAGTTTCCATGAGAAAAAAGGGTGCAAATATACCGCGAATCTTTGATGGTAATAGCATTAAATCAAATCAAACTCTGGAATAGAAAGAGATACAGCCATGGTTCTGGTATCTGCAGATTCAGCATTAATCAGAGAAGGGAAATGCACAGCATATGGAAATTTAGGCAAATTTTAGATATGAGCCTGTGACAAAAGGTCGTGATCTAAAGTGGGACACACTGCCTCAAAATCAAACTCCCAGTAAGCTGTTTTCAGTCTTACCATTAGAAAGTGGTATGTTTCAAGTAACTATTTACATCATCAAAAAATGGTTTTGATCCAAGTGTGTGCTGTATGGCATCAAAACGGGGGTCAGGTCAGGTGTGGACGTTTGTAACAATGGACACAGTGAATGTCATAATAATACAGAGAAAAACCATTTGTATGCAATTTTAATGCTTCTGGTGCATTTAAGTAGCTGCTAGTAATAAAATCAGAGCAGGCAGGACAAACAAATTCTGCTTTAAATGTAAGTATTGTGTAATCATTGTGTCCAAATTTTGCACTCAAGAATCTAGTGCTACAAATAATCGTGTCAAACACAGAACAACTTCAGTAAAGTTTTCAAACAAGGAACACTTTATTTCATAGGATACACTGTAATGATAAATGCAAAAAAAATATAAGGCAGGAGGCATATTCACACATTCCAACTTGTTTAAGTGGACGAACGTAACACTTGGGCAGCGGACACTGTCTATGAAAACCAAGATTCTATTTCACCCAGACTGAACAAACAGTACACAACTGTAGTGAATCTAGGCACAATAACAGTATGATATGACAGGTTAAAGGAGTGACTTTCTGAACATGCAGATCACATTAAAACTTTAGGACAATTTATAAGACCCTCCCCCCCAAAAAAAACCCACACACACACAAAAAAAACACACACGACATCCTTTCAAACTAAACCTGTCTGTCAATCACTGTCACTTGTCAGTGAAAAACTGCTGCCTCACTTTGCACTCAGTGTCAGGGAAACTTTTTTTCTGTTTGCAATCAAGAAATCCCAATAAGATATGTCTGGTGGTGAGAGCCTGAAGAACATGCTTCCTTTTTGTGTGTGAAGAACTGGATCCATACATGATTTTCTGCTTGGCACACTTCCAGAACCTGCCACAGTTATCAAAAGTAACAGAATTTAATACAGACTTGAATACCAGGGACAGACAGACGTCATCTAATGTATGCTTACTAAAACTAAAAGAAAAACAACAACACATTAAAAATGTGATCAGGTCACAAAGTATGGCATCTTCAAGTCAGATACCTGTATTAAATTTTTTAGTATGTAAAAAAAGGAAAACAGAAAAATGCTACATGTACTTTGGACTGTAACAATCCTAAAGTGTCCTTACATACCAAAGGTCTTTATTTATACAAGAGCAGTGAAAATGTTTATAATAAATTTAATTGTAAGAAAATCTTCCACCGGCCCCCAGAGTCAGCCTTCATGCACAGTTAATCAATAAAAATAAATTTACAGTGGCAAGTCAACTATTACATTTAATGCGGAAAGGAAACAAATAAGACTGCAAAACAAAGGAAAGGGGGACGGGGGGTAGCACTGTGCCCAATGTTACGTTCACCTGCTACAAAGTTTACAGAGTACTTGTTTAATATGCACAAGCCTCCATTCGGACGTAAAAGTTTGTAAACAACCACTTGAAAGGTAAGCTGTGAGCCATTTCAACTTTTAAATCAACCGCTTAGCTAAATCAGCAATAATTACAGACATAGACGGACTGCAGACTAACGTAACAAAAGACACCTGGACACACGTAACACAGACACAGTCACAAACTGTGTCCACAATCTGAAATTGCCCCCTTCCCACCATAATACGATGAAGTAAACAAAGCACACTACCAATGTCATTTATATCACTTACTAGTGGCTAAGAAAGCATTTGTTTGGGAAAATATATGATGAGGACAGAAATTCGACAATTATGTGGGACATTCGTAACAAAACAAAATAACCGGACACAGTCAGAATACTCACTGCCACCCCTTCGTCGAAACCATTGTCAGCGACAAGTGGCCATGTGATGTCAACAGGAAGGCCAGTAGTAGTTTTAGAAGCAGTCAGCAGTAATTAAATGTTTGCAATGTCAATAACATTTGCAAAAGGTCATTCGTAACAAATGGACAAAGTTTTAGATTTTTCACTTCTGGGTAAAAAAAAGAAAAGTAACACAGAAATGCCCTCAGTAAAAACATCGACTGCTTTCGGTGCGCGATTGATATGCAAATAAGAGAAGCGAAGGTCCACAGTGAATGCAATGGCGGACGGTAGCAGACGATCTTTAAACTTTTCGGAAATTTGGACACAGTCCGTTACGAATGGCCAGTGTATTTTCAATTTCGTTTTTTTTTTGGTTATGAAACGTCACGCATGGCTTGCAATTCGACTGGATACTAAATTTAGTTTATTCAGTAGTCAAATGGTGTACAAGTTGTGAAGAATAGTTCAGCTGGTTAGTTGCTGTTTTGAGCTGAAGTCAAACAACCCACGTTGTCCCACTTTTCGGAAGCCGCTTTTCATCGATTTTCGTCAAGTATTTTTGTTTTTAATCCTCCTCTTGGTGACCAAAGCTGCCAATTTTTACTTTAACTACTCATCAATGCATACTGAATAAAAGCAACCACAGTTTCGTGTAACTGTAGTAAGACAAAAATAAATAGGAGTATACAAACATTAACCGGGTTAAGCGGGAGCACCTTTTGTCACAGGCTCATATATGTAGACTTGTTTGAATGAGGAAAAGAAGTTAAAAACTGCAGCCCAAGTGTGGCCTCGTGGTAGATGTTGAGGCCTGCCTCACTTTATAGGACCAATTCTCTCCTCAAGATGACGAAACTGATCATCCTCTGAAATCATTAACAAAGAAATATATAAACAAACAGGTAAAAAAGATTTATTTCAACATAAACAGCACACTAACACTTAATACTCACCAATTAAATACACTTAATACTCACCGATTAAATCATCAAATTCTGAAGTTTAGTTGTAAATAACACTTACTTGACTTTGTGTGAATCATGCAGTGATAACTTGAGAAATAAGTAAATCAGAAAGGGACAAACAGAAGGAAGCAGACAAGAACTCATTTTCAGGTATCTGACTATTACTACTAGTAGTAGTGTTGAAAGTACTACCAGTCTCAGCTATTGAAACAATCCCAGAAGCAAAAACCCGACTGGAGTCACTCTTGCCATTATTTGACAATACTTTAAAAAACTTCCCTACTTTAGTTTAGACAAAAGACCTGGATTATTAAGGAAACGTAAACTAAAAAAAATTGGGAGTCCCACATCAATGACATTAAAAAATTTACATGCTCAAAACTGTATTTAACATTGCTCTGTGAATATTTTATTTTCCCCACCCCCTACCACCCCCACATTTGATGTGGCTCTTGAAGTGTGTGTGATTATTTCTTTCATTTTGTTTCTTGTTCAGTCTTTCTTATTGACTTACTTACTTCTGTCTTGTCAATCATGCTTGCAAAATGTTAAACAAAAACAAAAAAAACCTTGTCATTATTACTCTTTTTTCCTTTTTTTTACCGCCACCCCCACTCCCCTTGTAATTATTATGATTATTATTATATGCAAAGATTGAAAGAATCGTGTAATATTTTAGCCAGTGTGCCAGGTCTTCCATGTGCACAAAAGGTGGAAGAGAAAGAAGGGGAAAAAAACAAGAAATAATTTCTTCAGAAGCAAATACAATTCCAAACTCTCCATATAACATTAATTTTGGCTGGTGGCTCGCTTTTATTTTGTTTTGTCTAGATGAGCAGATCTACTATAAAAAAACAACAACATATGGGTCGTGACTGCATCGTCTGCTAGCTAAATCAGAGTTATTGTCCTGGACAAGAAAAACAAATATATTTTTAAAAAATCATTCACTTGCTAAATTTCCTTTAAAAAAAAATTCACTGTTGAGAACATACACCATACATCACGTTTTCGTCAATTCGGATTTACGGGAAAAGAAATTACTACTTTTAGAGCGGTTTGCATTTCGGAGGAACTAATGAGAAGATAACTCTGTAATGTTGTTCAAAGTACGACCAGACCACAACGAATTTGCTTCAGTTGCATTCAAAGAGATGTAAACAGCACAAAAATACAGTTATGGTTGTGTTGGAAACTCACTTATTGCTAAAATAAAAAACTTACCATGGTTTCTTTCCAGTTCCTCCAGGGTGAGCATTTTTTGCGCTGCTCGCATAGTCGCAGACTTTAGCGATCGCGGAACTCGAGCAGACAACAAAATCTATGGGGTCTCCAATATCCGTTACGCGGGAACTTTTACAAGAACTCGCTTCCGGATCAAACGATACACCATTTTAAAGAGCAAAAATTCGTCTTTCTAATGATACCAAATTCAGTATGGTGCATTCAAACTTTCTTGGTGTAAATTTAAGGTAAAAATGAATGTATTTTTCAACTCAATTTTTGCTGCAGTCAAAAACAAAGTATTGTAACGAATTTTATAATGGATAAATCAATGGGAATTCCTCTTTCTAAAAGTTATAACTTCATGTCTGTACGTTTTTCTTGTAAAAGTTCCCAACGGTTTTCCAAACGCAACCGTTTTCCGACCTCGCTCATCTGACCTTCGACTTCAGAACCACGCTCGGTTTCCGACCGCTTGGTGTGTTCATTAAAACTTCTTCCAAACTCACAACACATCATTCACGCACAAAATAATGGCACCAACAGGTCGTAAAAAGATCGTTTTTTGCGTGACAGTAGTTTTTATTGACAAACTGCACAGAACAAGGCAGATATGACAAGTTGAAAATGAACAATATTTGCCTCGCGACGACCATGTTACCCAGCGCTAAAGAGAGGCTGGTCCTACCTACATTCAGATGGGACTGAAGAATGCTGGGCATCACAAATAACACATGCTGCATAGTGAAATGTGATTCAGTTCATTGCGCCTCTCTCCTTATGGGATGCTTACTCAGTCTGACTGTGACTTAGCTAACACAGCCACCAGTAGGGGGATAGGATGTGTCCTGCATATATTGAATCAGAACAGGCACACCACCAAAGTGACTCCACAGCAGTGCGATGTTTCCTTCAGATGGCAGCCCACAAGCGATTTGACATCTCTTGGGGACTTTTAAGGGGAAGGGCTGTGATAAGGAATGAGTCTTGGAAGAGGCCAAAGACCTGTATGCATGCTAGACAAGCAGTGCCTCTGAGATGGGCACAGATTGTGGAACAGAAGAAAAGATGAGACAAAATTACTCAAAGGAAAAAGTGCTTGCATTAATAATATTTTCGTGTGTTTTTTACAAGCTCTTAATTGGAATATATTAATATTTATGCAACCTGCCTGCATTTTATTTTCAGATATGGTAAAACTGCAATTACAGAGTACAAGCAAAACTTGGCCCTGCTCTTCAGCCCTTATAAACATTCATGCGACCTGCTTACTTTACAAGTTTTTCCTTCTTTTTTTCTTCTTCACCAGGTATGGTAAAACTGCAATTACAGAGTACAAGCAAAACATGGCCGTGCTCTTCAGCCGCCTAACTGAAGTACTGCCTCCCTACTGCCTAATGGTATGGAACACCACCTTGCCCATCTCAAAAAATGCCCGTGGAGGCTTTCTGGTGCAGGAGATAGAGTACAAGAACTACATGCTGCGAATGGATGTGTTGGAAGCCAACTACTATGCCCGGCAAGTTGTTGTCAGCCATGGCTTTGATGTCCTTGACCTCCACTTTTGGTTCAGGCAGAGGCTGGACTGGCGTGCACAAGATGGCATCCACTGGTGAGTGTTGATGGTACGCATCCATGGATGGTATGGATGGTACTTTTTTTTCTTTTTCTTTTTTCACTGGATGGTACTTTTTTGCTGCTTCAGGGAAGTGATTTTTGGTCACAAACATCCTTCATATAAAATTTACACATAAGCCGTGCTACAAAGTGCTTAGGACAGTTCCACAACAACTTGATTATTGTCGAGATTCAGTTCTATAATTGTCTTCTCTTAAAATACTGAGTAGGGGGTGGGGTGCAGGCTAGCCACCGATGGACATAAAATGATGTATGGATTTATAGCTTCTCTGCTTGTTCGATTTTCCTCTTTTTTCTTCTTCTCTCCCTTGCTTTAGCTAGTTCTCAAACCTACAGATGAAGGTGTCTGTTCGGAGCTCTATGGGCAACCTAGCTTTGACAAGTTGTCATTTTTGATGGGGTTTTTTAATTTTTATTAATGCATATGTCTACTGATCAAGTGTGTTCACTTTCATAAGGTGTGCTGGGGCTCATCGCCACATCAGCGGGCTTCTGCTGACCCATGTGGCCAATGCCTGGAGCATTCCTTTCCCATCGATCAGGTTCCCTCTCTGCAGAGAGATGCCCAGCCTTCGGTTGCCCACGCCCTCACTTCCTGTGTCACTCCTTGAAGTGGCCAAGCGCTTTGAAGACGGTTATGGCCGGGGTGCCACTCGGAGCACCGCCCCATACCACCGCCCTGCACCCTACCCTCTCAGGTCGTTGCCACTGAACGAGCCAGCTTCCTGGAATAATGGCGGTGTCCAGGGTGGCAATTACTACTTTGATGGCCATGATGAAGAAAACTTTGTAAATAAGTTCAGTTTGCCGCAGCTGAATTTTGAAGCATTTCCCATTGCCCAAGTCTCAGTGTCGGCTAAGTTCTTCAATGAATGGACAGACTACAACAATGACAGTTTTAGTGGAGCTGAGCGTCGCACACACCATCACAGAAGCTGGAGTCGTAACACTCGTGACTGAAAGTGCTCTCCTTCTCAAATGTTGGTTCCCTGCAGTGATAACTTCCTGCTGTGTGGATGGCTTGGTGTAAGAAAGTGTTCAGCCATGCTATAAATTTGTATCATGATCACATAATTACCATTGCAAACTGTTCTGTAGCTGTACATCATGTCCGTCAATACAAAATTCATGTTGAATTAGAAAGGATTTTTTTTTTAAAGGTTCGTTTTCTTCTACTCTTGTAATAGAATGTACTTTCATAACTCAGCCCCCCTTAAGCATTATTTTTCATTTCTTTTTTTTTGCAATTCCAACCTCCATCTCCTTGCTGGCCTCATATTTTAAGCTTTTGGTTTCTCACTGCTTGGCCAGACACTGCTCATCACATCCATGGGCCGCTCTGCATGTCACCCCTGCTGTCAATGGTCTATGGGAGGAGACCTCAGATTGTAGGTAGGCTACCATCCAGAGGAGATCCTGCCAAGTTGCTGTAGTGCCTGCTCCAAGTTGGCATGGGAAACCATCTTCTACTCCTGTCCTGTACCAGTGGAAATGTGAGCTAATTGAGCAGGTCAGTTGGAGAATCCCTCCAGAGAGCACTCTGCCACCATATCACAGACTCCCCCCATCAGTTCTTTCCATGGCCTCAGATGGTGAATGCTTTTAACCATTACTGCCCCTGGCAAGGAAGAAGGCAGGAACTTTTGAGTTCAAGGTAATGCAGAGTGTGAAGGACCACATAAGCCAGGATGATTTTTTGCTATGCAGTGATTGTTTACAAGGATGACAGTTGATGATCACGATGCTATGGAGGTCTGTTTTTGTTTTTGTCAACTTGACAGGGCTGCAGACCATAATGCAGAGTCCAAAAGTTAACCAGTCCCGGACTTAGTGCATTAAACCTGATCTCTTGTGTTTAAAACAGTTTGAATTTTGATACTACAACCACTTTGTCCTTTTGTGGGGAGCGAAGAGGGGTGGGGGTAATGTTCTTTTGTCTGCTTTATGACTGAACATTTACAAGTTTTTTCTTCTTCTTTTTCCAAGTATTTGTGTTCATTTTAATTGAAGTCGATTCTTTCAGGAGTGGATACTCGTCTAATAAATATTTGAGTACAAGGAAGTGGTCTCCAGCCACCTGAATACAAATGTAAACCCCATCATATTGTATTTGTGAGTTTATAACATTTCTGTTTTTGCTACCTCAGGCCAGGATTTTCTTTTAATTTTTGTGTTCAGTTTGTTGGGAAATGCTTCACAGAAAGGGCTGACATTTAGTGAGCATCCCAGCACTGCCTTTTTCCATGGCCCTGGGTCCGATGGAAGACCCACTGTATGAGAGCTGCCTATTGAGGCTGGTGGCTCTTGGCATAATTTCAGGACCTAGCCTCTTCTACTTTTATCTCAGTGCCATTCCTGTACAAAATACACACAAGTAATGCTTTCAACATTTTTAAAAATTCTGTGTGTAATGAAGTGTACCCATTTGATTTACAGTTTTGTGAGAAAGTGAACATTATATTTGTCAGTTGACTGATGTTAAAAGCTGGACTTGTACCTGACCTGTACATAATATTTGTGTACAATACACGTTGCAGTTCAGGTTTGCTGTTGTAGAGCTTGTGTGTGGATTCATTTGGATATTTGACTTGAGAAAAGGTTTCCACATATATGAGCAATGTTTTTAGATGTACATTTTCTAATAACAGAATTTGATATCCCTGAGGTGATCCTGTGTGGTTGACAGGACATTAAAATCCAATTACTAAGGAACCAACCCCACTAAACATGGGAATGTCAGGTCTGTGATGGGATGCCAGTTCATCAGATTTGACAGCAGATTATTCCAACGAGATCTGGGGAGAAGAACAATTTTGTGAACTGGTGCAAGGTGATGCATGTAAGTTTGGTGGGTTGGTTGCCTTTTTTCTTGTGCAGCATGTCTGAATGACACTCGTGGAATTTTGGTTCCATTTAGTCGCCCCCTGTCAATTGAAGATGTTGTAGGCGTACATCTGAACTCTGATCAAAGCTACACCTGAATATAGGCTGTCTGCAGTTGTTTAAAGAGTAATTGTTTTGGAGTAAAAAATTAGCAACAGCAAAAAGGTTTTTTTTATTGTTGTTGGTGTTCGTAGAAAAATTGGAACAATTTTGCATTATGCTGATTTATTTTTTATGTGCAGTTGTTGCCTCTCAAGGTTACTGAAATCAATGTGATGGCCAGCCAAACCCACAAATTTACTGCACCAGACTTGCCCCAGTGAGCTTTTTCTGATCTTCACTTTTTTTTGTCACCCTCTGTGCCATTATTTTTCTCTTCAAAACCTGTCCAGAGAAGAAACAAACGAATGTATTTTTTACTAAATTTTAGATTTCAAATTTATGTCCACTTTGGAGGTGTCAGTGATGTTTCTGTTGATAAACTTGCCAGTTTACTTATCTCAAGCTAAAGTCACAGGGTATCACTATCAGTGTCGGTCAATTTGATGCCAACTTGCAGTTTCTTGCTGAACTTTCAGTCTTGAAATGAGAGATGTCTGAAAAAATGCATAGTTTTATAACAACAAAAAACAAGAACCCCAAATCTCAGGTTCTGACAGTCCTGAAACAGCATAGAGCTGCTTCAGTGGGGAGCATTCTTGTCAAAATCTGTTCATTTTCAATAAAAAAAATATATAAAAAAAAATGTTGAAAATTTTATTTGGACAATGGAGCACTCAGTTGTGAGTGGACACTGTCACTAATATCAGGGCATTGACAAGCAACAAGTCTGGTTTGAGTTTCAAGCACACGATTTCAATTCCTGAACTAATGTTGCTAAAAACAAAAAGAAAGAAGAAAAAAACAGCTGACCTTGATACTGGACGTGAAACATCTACACACTTTGCTGCCTCCATTTCACAGCAGCCACAGAGATGTGATCGACATTATGCATTTGAATCTCGCCCTGTTGAATCTGGTTTTTACTTTAATGTGTATTAACCCACTCTCCAGCCTCCCATCATGGCTCGTGCTCTTTTGAAAGGTGTTCAGATCTTTCTAAGAATTTGCTCTTTAGACGGGATCGTTATTATAATTATTATCAACGCTGATCTCTGCCCAGCTAAAATGTTATTTTTCTAAATGACATGTTTGTGTGTCATTATAAACATATATTCACTTGTGGCAACTTTTTTT
>CAUZXP010000464.1:0-15000 GCA_963584105.1 Alviniconcha strummeri | reverse complement strand
CAGGTTGGTGTCCGGGTTAATGAACCAGCTCCCATCCTCCTGGCATGCGCGGGTCGCGTTCTCTGCAACACCACACACACAAAGCTAGTTTTCTCTACAATACCACACACACAAAGCCAGTTTTCTCTACAACACCGCACACATAAACATTGTTTCCTCTGTCACACCACAAAAACACGTTATTTTATCTATCACACACACACACACACACACACACACACACACACACACACACACACACACACACACACACACACACACACTCACACACACACACACACACACACACACACACACACTCTCTCTCTCTCTCTCTCACCCCCCCCCCCCCACACACACACACGCCCGCACGCACACACATACACCCCTTTTTTTCTGTAACACCACACACACACACACACAGTACAGCCCGTTTTCTCTGTAACACCGTCAGAGACAAACATTGTTTTCTCTTAACACTACATACACAGACATTGTTTTTCCCCGTTCTGCAGCACCGTGCATACAAAGCCAGTTTTTTTCTTTTCTGTAACGCCTTACACATATGTTTTATCTGTTACACCGTTTACACAAAGTATGTTTTTTTCTGTAACACCGTAAACACAAAAGTTGTTTTCTCTGTAACACCGTACACAAATCTTGTTTTCTCTGTAACACCGTACACACACAGCCTGTTTTTTGTGTAACACCGTACACACACAGCCTGTTTTTTGTGTAACACCGTACACACACAGCCTGTTTTTTGTGTAACACCGTACACACACAGCCTGTTTTTTGTGTAACACCGTACACACACAGCCTGTTTTTTGTGTAACACCGTACACACACAGGCTGTTTTTTGTGTAACACCGTACACACACAGCCTTTCCCCCTGTAACACCGTGCACACATTTTTTCTTTCTCTCTGCAACACCATACACAAAACCCATGTTGTTGTTTTTCTGTAACAAAACACACAAATATTGTTTTCTCTGTAACGCTGTACACACACCGTCCTGTTTTCTGCGACTCTCCCACAAAGAAACCTTGTTTCCCGTGTAACGCAGTGTTCACAAACCAAACGTTATTTTCTCTGTAACGATACATAATTATAGCCAAATTCTACAGTTTAATATAGACAAGCCAGATTATTCTGGCTGTTTAACATGGAACAGCCAGAGTCTCCTAGCTGTGTTTAACATGGGCCATAATATGGGTGTTTAATGCGGACTATAATAGGGAGCAGCCAGAGTCTCCTAGCTGTGTTTAACATGGGCCATAATATGGGTGTTTAATGCGGACTATAATAGGGAGCAGCCAGAGTCTCCTGGCTGTGTTTAACATGGGCCATAATATGGGTGTTTAATGCGGACTATAATGTGGAGCAGCCAGAGTCTCCTGACTGTTTAATGCGGACCATAATACTTATGGAGTGGCTAGTTTCTTGACTGTGTCGAATGCAGGCCAGCCAATGACGTCAGCACACAGAGCGAGACAGAGAGATGGAGAGACTGACGACGGAAACTGAACCGCTTACGGTCTAGCCGGAACCTGTCCACGTAGTCCGGGCACGGTTGTACAGCCACAGTGCCCGCCCGCGTCTCCGGCCAGCACATCAACGTGTCCCACACAGGCGGGCAGTGCGAATCTGGAACACAGCCATTGGGTCAGGGCAGTGCTGGATTAACAAAACAACAGAACGTCGTTGACATGCATAGAGAAGTCTGTCTGGTGCTGAACTGTTCACGGTTCCACGCTTAAGTAAAGTCTGGAGTGGGTCACAACATAGCTTTGCTTGCTTCGATGCCTACGACTTATTTCTGCTTTCTCTGTTTTTCCAACTTCATCCCCTGATTTTTACAGGTGGCGGGTGTCCGGGTGGAGGGGTGGGGGTTGGAGGCTTATACCCTGAAGATCAGATCTCTCTTTAATTTTTTGTTGGATGAGATTCGTTTTTGACGTGGGAATCTGGACAGACCATGCATTTTTCCTTCAGCCCCCAAACTTTTCAGTAGCTAGAATCCGTAAGAGAATAATAATTATAACAACACAATTAAAGTATTTATACAGCGCAAAACGTTTGTCTGGAGAGACGATTCTAAGCGTATACATGCACCCACATACACACAGGCACCCGCACACAAGAGTATAATTATTGACTCCACACGACTTAATTTACAGCCGACTTGAACAGACAAGAAGAGGGACCTGAGGCGGAGGAAGACAGCAGCGCTGAGCGGAAAACCCGGTAGGTCTGTTGTTTCGGAAAACCCGGCAGGTCTGTTGTTTCGGAAAACCCGGCAGGTCTGTTGTTTCGGAAAACCCGGCAGGTCTGCTGTTTCGGAAAAAGAAACGTGTTGAGGTTGGATATGAAGGTGTCCAGAGAGATTTTCTGTGGGAGAAGAAGGGGAGGTCAGTGAGTGTAAATGAGCCGAAGACAGAAAAGGCGACTGAAGCAAGAGTGGAAAGAGGAGAAGACTGACCACGGTGCTAAAGACTGACCACGGTACTAAGGACTGACCACGGTGCTAAAGACTGACCACGGTGCTAAGGACTGACCACGGTGCTAAGGACTGACCACAGCACTAAGGACTGACCACGGTGCTAAGGACTGACCACGGTGCTAAAGACTGACCACGGTACTAAGGACTGACCACGGTGCTAAAGACTGACCACGGTGCTAAAGACTGACCACGGCACTAAGGACTGACCACGGTGCTAAAGACTGACCACGGCACTAAGGACTGACCACGGTGCTAAAGACTGACCACGGTACTAAGGACTGACCACGGTGCTAAAGACTGACCACGGTACTAAGGACTGACCACGGTGCTAAAGACTGACCACGGTGCTAAAGACTGACCACGGTGCTAAAGACTGACCACGGCACTAAGGACCGACCACGGTGCTAAAGACTGACCACGGTGCTAAAGACTGACCACGGTGCTAAAGACTGACCACGGCACTAAGGACTGACCACGGTACTAAAGACTGACCACGGCACTAAGGACTGACCACGGTGCTAAAGACTGACCACGGTGCTAAAGACTGACCACGGTGCTAAAGACTGACCACGGCACTAAGGACTGACCACGGTACTAAAGACTGACCACGCTACTAAAGACTGACCACGGTACTAAAGACTGAACAAAGACTGACCACGCTACTAAAGACTGACCACGCTACTGAAGACTGACCACAGCACTAAGGACTGACCACGGTACTAAAGACTGACCACGCTACTAAAGACTGACCATGGCACTAAAGACTGACCACGGTACTAAGGACTGACCACGGTACTAAAGACTGACCACAGCACTAAAGGCTGACCACGGTACTAAAGACTGACCACAGCACTAAAGACTGACCACGGCACTAAAGACAGACCACGGTACCAAAGACTGACCACGGCACTAAAGACTGACCACAGTACTAAAGACTGACCACAGCACTAAAGACTGACCACAGCACTAAAGACTGACCACGGCACTAAAGACTGACCACGGCACTAAAGACTGACCACGGTACTAAAGACTGACCACAGCACTAAAGACTGACCACGGTACTAAAGACTGACCACAGCACTAAAGACTGACCACGGTACTTACTAAAGACTGACCACATACTAAAGACTGACCACAGCACTAAAGACTGACCACGGTACTGAAGACTGACCACAGCACTAAAGACTGACCACAGCACTAAAGACTGACCACGGCACTAAAGACTGACCACAGCACTAAAGACTGACCACAGCACTAAAGACTGACCACGGCACTAAAGACTGACCACAGCACTAAAGACTGACCACATCACTAAAGACTGACCACGGTACTGAAGACTGACCACAGCACTAAAGACTGACCACAGCACTAAAGACTGACCACGGTATTAAAGACTGACCACAGCACTAAAGACTGACCACGGTACTGAAGACTGACCACAGCACTAAAGACTGACCACGGTACTGAAGACTGACCACAGCACTAAAGACTGACCACAGCACTAAAGACTGACCACGGTATTAAAGACTGACCACAGCACTAAAGACTGACCACGGTATTAAAGACTGACCACAGCACTAAAGACTGACCACGGTGCTGAAGACTGACCACAGCACTAAAGACTGACAACAGCACTAAAGACTGACCACGATATTAAAGACTGACCACAGCACTAAAGACTGACCACGGTACTGAAGACTGACCACAGCACTAAAGACTGACCACGGTACTGAAGACTGACCACAGCACTAAAGACTGACCACAGCACTAAAGACTGACCACGGTATTAAAGACTGACCACAGCACTAAAGACTGACCACGGTATTAAAGACTGACCACAGCACTAAAGACTGACCACGGTGCTGAAGACTGACCACAGCACCAAAGACTGACCACGGTACTCACTGTTGGTGTACACTGGGGGGTTCTGCAGGATGAAGATCTGACACTCCAGGGTCTTCTTGGCGATGCGTTCCTGCTGTTCTTCCATCGACACGCTGGCCACCCTCTGCACATCATCATCATCATCATCATCATCATCAACATCATCATCATCACCATCCTCGACATCATCATAATCATCACCGTTATCACTTTTGTCATTTTCATCATCAAGACGTTGGCCACCCTCTCTACATCATCATCATCATCATCATCATCATCATCATCATCATCATCATCATCATCATCATCATCATCATCATCATCATCATCATCGTGATAATCAAGACGTTGGCCACCCTCTCTACATCATCATCATCATCATCATCATCATCATCATCGTGATAATCAAGACGCTGGCCACCCTCTCTACATCATCATCATCATCGCATCGTCATTTTGATCATCAAGACGCTAGCCACCCTCTGCACATCATCATCAACATCGTCATCGTCACCATCACCATCATCGTCATTTTGATCATCAAGACGCTGGCCACCCTCTGTACATCATCATCATCATCGTCACCATCACCATCATCGTCATTTTGATCATCAAGACGCTGGCCATCCTAGAGCACATAACGACGACGACGACGACGATGGTGGTGACAACAACAACCTTCGCTGAACGTATCTTCACGTACCAGTCTAGCGGGACGGAGGTGACGCTGGCGTATCAACGATCCGCGTCAAAAATAACCTCCCCCGTCAAACCGCAGAAGTGAGATTTCACAGATCACCGGCCATTACAAAAACAGAAGCCAGGAAAACTCTCCAGCTTGGGACGGGCCGGCGAGAGCGTGACGCACCTCGGGCTGATCGATACTGACCACAGTTCCAAACGCAGGATCAGGCGCCCACCAACAAAATTGATGACCTAGCTAGCTCACTGACAAGACTGACAAGAAGAGCAAGTCCCCCAACAGCCCCACCACCCCGATAAAAAGGAGAAGAAGAAAAAAAAAGAGAAAAAAAAAAAAAAAAACCCACCTAATGAACCGGCCCTTGCCTTGCCTATAATAATCATTTTTGTCGCTCGATCTGCAAATTCTTCCGCATCGACCTGCCGACTCAGTAAAGATGCGGAAGTTCATTTACAGTAAGGGGGGAGGGCCCGAAGGGGTTGTCAAGTCGGCAATCAAAGGCTAGAGTATCGCAAAGCGGGGGTCCAGGATCCGATCCAGGCTCCACCCGGACTTCAGCGCTGTACTATGTCTCTCAGTCTGGCGGCGATACCGGACTGAGCGTCTAGTCCGATGAGAAGGAAATGCTTGACCCCACCACTGAACTATATGATTCGGGACCACTGAGCTAGAAATAAACTTCCGGTTTTACATAATTATATAATCGGAAGTTTCTGTAAGCACAGGTGTCCCGACCCGTGTGTTTCTGCCCGCGCACGTTAAAGATCTTTAGGCAGATAGAAACTGAGGGAAAGTAGTGGACATTCCCTTGGTTCCATTGGAAAATTAATACCGCCCGATGCACGTGTTATTCCAACTGCTGTTGTTACTGTTGTTGCAACATAATTCTGTGGCCTGATGATCGGTGTGCGTACTTGCCAGGTGGCGCGTGAGACATTCCTTCTGCATGAAATGAACACTGACACTTGGCAACAAAGCTGAGTTGTATTGTAGTGTGTCACAGTAGGCAGTCTCTAAACCACCGCACACACCGATAGGACTGGGAGCTCGGTGCTGGCACTGATGCAGTTTTACTCAGCTAAGGGACCCGACTTTTCCACAGGTATTTAGCAAAATGAAGGGACAGCAATAAGGAAACAATGGAGAGAGAGAGAGAGAGAGAGAGAGAGAGAGAGAGAGAGAGAGAGAGAGAGAGAGAGAGAGAGAGAGAGAGAGAGAGAGAGAGAGAGAGAGAGAGAGAGAGAGAGAGACGCAAGACGCAAGACGCAAGACATTTTATTGAATAAATAAGTACATGTTCATTTCAAGGGGGGAACTGGACTCACGCAAAATGTAGATTTATGTTACACAAAAATATTACACATTGCAGCATCAAAATTACCTCGCACATTCGCTTTAAATCGGCCGTTCATTTATCTTTACCTCCATTACCTTTATTTTTGTCGAACACAAACTGAAATTCATTCATTCACTTGATACAGATCGATTCCCGCATGTCGAAGACTCTGTACAGAAAGCGTGAAAGCTGAATAACAGACTCTGTACAGAAAGCGTGAAAGCTGAATAACAGACTCTTCGTCGTCTGCAGCCATAACACGGGAAATAAGTGTCCTGGGTAGTACTGGTACTTGCTATAATGTTCACCTCTTTTCTAAAGCGCTCATATGCACTGCATCTGAATATCACATGTGATTCGTCCTCAATTTCATTTTTACACACAGGACAAAGTAACTAACTCGGGACAACATCCTTTCTGTAACGCATTCTGTGAACACGTATAGGTGATATCACCAGTCTAAACTGTACATAAGACTCCCTAAAACATCTTTTCTGCTGGTAGTCCATGTATTTATCACTCTGAAAAATACGTTTAAAGCTGGAATAAAACTCAAATCTTTCTTTGGTCTCGATATCTGTAGCCCAGCCTTGTGTATACTGATCAACCAATCTCTGCCTGAAACATCTGAGGAATGCACCCGCATCGCCTATTCCCTGTTGAAACCACACTTCACCAAACCCATTTGTACAAATCAGTTGCATTACATGAAAAGTCCATGTCTTTTTACCCTTTTCTTGCAAATGGATTAGCATATTGTATGCTTTCCTTGTCAGTCTTTCTTCTCGTAAACGCAAGATTCTTAGCCAGAACTTAATACAACGTACAGCTGTCAGAATAAAAATAGGGAATCTGGCTAGATCTCCGAGCACCGAGAGAGAGAGAGAGAGAGAGAGAGAGAGAGAGAGAGAGAGAGAGAGAGAGAGAGAGAGAGAGAGAGAGAGAGAGAGAGAGAGAGAGAGAGAGAGAGAGAGAGAGAGAGAGAGAGAGAGAGAGAAAGAAAGAAAGAAAGAAAAAAGAAAAAGAAAAAAAAAATGAGAGAGAGAAAAACAAAACAAAACACATCTTTGACTTGCAGCAACGGAGGCAATCTAATGTAGCTTACTCCAAACCCAGCAGACACCCAAAAAATAAAATAAAATAAAAATAAAATAAAATAAAGGTAGCCATGGAAACGAACCTAATCCCATTCATCGATTAAAGACTCCCGCCCCACCCCAACACTATACCCGCACACACAGTCATACCACCTCACCCCATAAAAGGAGAAAAAACAAAAGCACCCCCCCCCAAACAACAACAACAACAACAAAAACCCACAACAACAACAACCATTTTTATCGAATCAGATTAATACAATTTTCATGTATGCATGGAATGGAAACGAGTTACTGACGCAGCAAATTAAAAGAGACTTGACCTGTTCACTGAGAAATGTTAAGAGACATTTAAACTCAGCGAAATGAAGTGTTTTTAACGCCCGACCTCGACACGTGAGATGTTCATTGGATGGTATGGACAATCGTGCAGAGAGAGAGAGAGAGAGAGAGAGAGAGAAGAGAGAGAGAGAGAGAGAGAGAGAGAGAGAGACAGACAGACAGACAGACAGACAGACAGACAGACAGACAGACAGACAGACAGACAGAGAGAGACAGAGACAGAGACAGAGAGAGACAGAGACAGAGACAGAGAGAGAGAGACAGACAGACAGATAGACAAAGACAGAGAGACAGAGACAGAGAGAGAGAGACAGAGAAAAAGACAGATAGACAGACAAAGACAGAGAGACAGAGACAGAGAGACAGAGAGACAGAGACAGAGACAGAGAGACAGAGACAGAGAGACAGACAGATAGACAAAGAGAGAGAGAGAGAGAGAGAGAGAGAGAGAGAGAGAGAGAGAGAGAGAGAGAGAGAGAGAGAGAGAGAGAGAGAGAGAGAGAGAGAGAGAGAGAGACAGACAGACAGACAGACAGACAGACAGACAGACAGACAGACAGACAGAGAGACAGAGACAGAGAGAGCAGAAACATGGGTGTGGCCTCCTGTAGCAACTGAGACAATCTAAGGTAGCTTAGTCAGCACTGAGCAGACATAAAACAAGACCACACTCAAAAAAGGCAGCCATCAAAACCAACCTAATCCCATTCACCGATTAATGACTCCCACACCATCCCAACACTACACCCACACACCCACACACGCCACATCACACCCTCTACACCCACTCAGAGAGACACACCACATCAACACTACACCCACCTACCCATCCACCCACCCTAACACTACACCCACCCACCCAGACACCCCACCCCAACACTACACCCACCCAGACACCCTACCCCACCCAAACACTACACCCACCCACCCACACAGACACCCCACCCCATCCCATCACTACACCCACCCATACCCACACCACGACACCCCAACACTACACACACCCACACACACCACACCACCCCAACACGACACCCACCCATACAGACACACCACATCCCAACACTACACACACCCACACACACCACACCACCCCAACACTACACCCACCCATACAGACATACCACCACATCCCATCACTACACACACCCACACACGCCACACCACCCCAACACTACACCCACCCATACACACATACCACCACATCCGAACACTACACCCACCGACAAAAACACACCACCCCATTCCTCCTCCTCCTCAAAAAAGAAAAAAGAAAAAAGGGAAACAAAGAGTGCTCTAACGGATCAGATTAATGCAAGTTGCTGGTCTGTAGGAATAGTAAAAGTTAAAGGTGCTTTAACGGATCAGATTAAATCAAGCTTCTTGTCTGCACGGAAAGGAAAAGATACACTCGCGCAGCAAATTAAACGAGACTCAAGGACTTCACTGGGAAATGTCAAGAGGCCTTTAAACTCAGCGAACCGAAGTGATCGTAACGCCCGAAATGGACACGTGAGGCACGCATTGGCTGGTATGCGTATCGGAGAGAGAGAGAGAGAGAGAGAGAGGGTCGGTTAAACATTGATCCAGTATCGGTCTGGGTAGGATATGTCAAGTTTCTCGAGAAAATGGAATGGATTGAAAAGTGAGTGGATGCATGGTGTGGGTGGTTGGATCCCACTGACTGAGAGACAAACGACTGCACAGCCACGTTCTCGCTCAGTCACAAACGAACGCACGTACACACTCCCCCCCCCCCTCCACCCTACACACACACACAAGCGCAAGACGATGTCCTTAAACCCCAACCTTTAAAGAGAAATGAACCGACGTGGTCCGCTTAACAGCCTAACGACGCCTTACCGCCAGGCCAAACCGGCCCATAGTCTGTCCCATGATCCACTGGTCAACCTTTTTCCTATTTTTATTATTATGCAGATGCCTTTCGTCCCAAGGGCCGACAGAGCAAATCAATGGAACAAAGGTCCATGTCTAATTTCTAATTTTAAATGGTATATGGCGCTACCACCTAGACTCCTTGATCTCCTTGAGTCTGATCAGAAATTCTCCGCCATAGCTGGTCAACACAGTGGTCATTGTTGGCTGTGTGTGTGTGTGTGTGTGTGTGTGTGTGTGTGTGTGTGTGTGTGTGTGTGTGTGTGTGTGTTTGTATGTGTGTGTACATGTGAAACCAGTGTCCCATACGTCCAGTCCCACTGACCATCAGTCCGGCATTTTTACAACAGCCGCCAAATTCTTTGGCCATCCATAAACCGGAATATGTCACCCCAACTAACCAGATACTTTGGGCAGCTAAGTAGGTCAACAGTCTCGTGTTTCATCACCCTCCCCAGCTGCCCAATGATTTGACCATTCTATATTCGGTATTGCATTCCTCCGTCAATCCTGCTGAACGACTCCTGGGCTATGTAACCGGTGTTTGATACGTCTTTGTCCCCGCTGACCAAATACTCTGGCCTCAGGCCGCTAGTGCCTTCTGGCTCGTGACCATCCATCTTTGCCCCCCCCCGTACTCCCCATCAGTCAGGTCTCTTGTAGTCTCTACAACGTGATCTTCCTCCGCCCCATTCCATGATGCCTTACGTCCACAGAAACCGCATGCTTTATGAGGGACCGGGGAAAGGATGTGTGTGTGTGTGTGTGTGTGTGTGTGTGTGTGTGTGTGTTTGCGTGCATGCGTGTGTGTGTGTGTCTGTGCGGGGGGGGGGGGGGGGGGTATGTGTGTGTATGTGTATGATTGGGAAAGTACTGAAGTGAAATAAACCCCCGAGGATGGCAGTTATGCCGAAGATTCGAGATGGGAAATGTATAAGCCAATTTGTTGTTTTTGTTTGAATTTCTCTGTTTTATGTATCATACTTTCTAGATCAGCAAGAAAGTTTTAGCATGTGTCTAGAGCTGTCATATTCTTCCCTTTTAGCCCAAAACAAAACTTAACTAAATCTTTTTAAACTGTGTAAAACCATAAAAATACAAAAGCAGTACGGCAGCGAAGGACTTCATAATATTCTGTACCCCTGTTCACCGAGAAAGTCACACCAGCGCAAAAGACAAGTCATCCAATCACCAGAAGTCCGATTCATTGGGAATCAAAGTGCACGTCAGTTTACGTTTGAAGAGGATAAATGTGGACCCACGAACGGGAAAGCCAGAACGGAGAAAGGCATATATCCCTGACAGCAGATGAAGCACGCAAGACTGTAAGCTGACCTACTCCAGGCCCGAATCCAAGCCTCAGATTCCTGCACCCTTTCCCCAACTCTGCCAGAATTAGTTACGCCACTGAAGGGACATTCCATATCTCCGCGCAGACGTCCGCCGACGCTATCAGCGCCCTCCAAAAGGTTTGGGTCCAAATAATATACTGTGGCAGCAAAACAGCGTCTCTCCCTCTTCCCTCACCCCAATTCGCCTGTCCCTGCTAAGCCTTATGGTTTCTATGGACGTAAAGCACCATCAAATAAGAACATAGCGTCGAAGCATGCACATAAACACGATGCGCGTCCGCCCCGGATAAAACGAAAATGTTCCGTCTCGATTCAAATGAACGTGGTTTTCTTTGTGCTGGGGCAAACAAGGCGGGCTGCTATAGAAGAAACAGGCAGGATCTGAGCCGTTTGTTTATAAACACACTGCCTTTCGAGCACCAGTGAAAAACTGTCTGTTAGCTGTCAGTTTTAGGAGATCTATGACGTAACCAGTTATGGCAGAGGTTGGAAGAAGGATGTCCTAAACCAGGGCTTGGAGTTTTGACCGGCAGGCGTACAAGAGACAATCTTGGACAGCTCTGATTTCTTTGTAGAAGGGGCCCTGAATTCCGCTTCCACGAAACTCCTGCGCTGGGTATTGAAAATAAAACACACCGTAATGACAAGAGGTCCATGACCGCGGCTTGATGCCGCAAAGACCAGAGGGTGGGAGTGGGGGAAGGGGTCTAGGGGTGGGGTAAGGGAGGACCTCGGATCAAGCTCAACCCTTTAATTATAAAAAAAAATGACAGAGCGAAGGATGGGGATGATTTGGGCTGGCTTTTGACCGTTGGCGGCGAAGTGCTTGGAAGGTGTGTTTGGCAGAAGCCATCGCGCGTCGTTAAGGGCCAAAGCAGGATGCCCCGCATTCATTTCTAAATCCGGACCAGCGTCAGCGCTTTGTTAGCGCTGTCATCTGTGTTGACGCCGGTCGGAGACCCAAAGTCAACGACCTGAGACACACCACAGTGGAGCAGCGGACCTTGCCTCTGCAATGGAAACCTAACCCACCGGGAGTGACAGAGTGCATGCCATCGACGTGCTCATTAGGTTTACTTTCAGTTGTTGAATTAAGGGCACGTCGATCAGCAGGGTATCTGGCAAACACTGTGATGCTGGTTTTTCTCCCTACCAGCTGTTCCTTGCGGGTACATCAGCACATTCTTTGGTAAACAACCTCTTGTGGACCGGTTTGGCCTAGCGGTAAGGCGTTAGGCTGGTAAGCAGAGGGACCTCCGTTCGAATCTGCTTCGGCTCTCCTTTCACTTCAAAAGTTGTGGTCTGTGGATACTGTCTTGTGACTTTGTCCCTCACAATTGTGAAACATTAAAATGACTCTCATCGCTTCCCATCTTAATGCAGAAGTCATTCTGGTGGTGACAGTGTAGCGATAGGTATATAATCTCCCTCTTCCCCCTCCTCCATACCCCTTCCCCCCATTCTCCCCGTCCCTAATAAGCCTTATGGTTTCTGTGGACGTTAAAGCACCATGTTAACGTACTTTACTTACTAAGCTCCCTCAGCTGTGCCGTCAGCTGTTCCTTGGGGTTTGGTTGGTTGACGCGGTCTAACCCCGGGTTGACTTGAAGAGGTACTGGCGGCGACAGAGCTCTCAAGTAATGGCCAAAGTGTGATTCTGTACCTAACGCTATGCTGTCACCACCACAATGAGTTCGGCATTACGATGGGCAGCGAGGAGGGCCATTTTAATGTTTCATTGGATGTGAAGGAGAAAGTCATCAAGACAGTGTCCATTAACCAGAACGTTTGAAGAGAGAGGAGATGGCGGTCCCTCCGGTTAGCAGCCTAAAGCCTCACCGCCAGGCCAAACACATCAACGTCATGTAACTTCTCGCTTTCGTGACTGACGTTTTCGTCAACTGGCAAGTCTGTAGTTTTTTGTTTGTTTGTTTGTTTCCTTTCTTTTTTCTCTCTCTTTTTTGTTGCTGTTGCGTGCGTGCGTGTGTGTGTGTGTGTGTGTGTGTGTGTGTGTGTGTGTGTGTGTGTGTGTGTGTGTGTGTGTGTGTGTGTGTGTGTGTTTAAATTTTATTAACGTACATGGGCATAGGGCTCCGAATTTGACCAGCGGATTTTTCTGTTCAAAAGCATGAGTATACAGATCTAATGCAGGAAAGACTCCATCCCAAGTACCTTTCTACGCCTTTCCTCTCCATCTTACTGTAATGGTGCGGTGGAGCGGTCAAAGGACAGTGACCCAGGCAGCGGAGTCGGTCAAAAATGGAGACCACAGCAGGCGTATAGCAGCAATCAGGTTTTACTTTCTCAGCCGCAGACAATTTTCAGCACACCCAAAATCCTCACGCTCACGCATAGATTAGAGAACGGCGCGGGCCACAGGGAACACACGCTATCGCTACAGTAAAATCGCCCGTCTGGACCACAAAATGGCTGACAATTGTGTTTCCCTGGCCCGCACAAATACAGTTTCCTCTACAATAACTAAACCAACTAAAACATGAAAAACATCGAATAAAAACTAACACAATGTACAAAATATAACTGTCACTAAAACTTACATCAGAATAAAGAACACGCTCCAACGGTTAAAATGGTACATAACAATTACAATACAACGCTCTGTAAGAGAAGCAAGACAAACTCAAAGACTAATAATAAAAGAATCGATGCGAACTTTCGCCTGGGGCGCGTAATCTTAGTCGCAGCAGCGCTGATAGTGATATTAAGTAGTCTATGAATACAACTTGGCTTCTACGATACACAATACTTAATAAGTTAATTTCAACCCAAAATAAACACTAAACATGAAGTCAGCTAAGCAAAATACTATACGACAACGCATTGATCGACACAGAATTACTTTAATCGAATCAAAACAACGTTTCACTACTATTTACTAGTACTAAACAAAGCGCGCCATGCAGACGACGGCTATAAAAAAAAACAGGACCTAGAAAGGCATCGGCTACTGATCGATCCTGTGTCTAAATAAACGTTAAATAAACATTCTAAGCTGCCAAATTATATTACACATGGCTTAGTGCATAAAAAGGACTAGGTAAATAAAGAGTAGGTAAACAAACAAGCGGTCAAAATATTCAGGGAGAAAACAGATTTGAAAATGGCGCGCACTGGCGGCTATCGCCGGTCGGCTGTGTGAAGGCCAATTGGCGTTACGCCACACGCCGCGCTTCAAAACAAAAGTGTCGTCTGCTCCGGTTCCCGGGTTACTAATAGTACAGTAAATGAAATTGCGTTGATCCGTTAAGCAGGGCGGGATTAATGTAGAAACATATACAAAGAGCACTTGCTCACATCACTGCCAGACATATTCTCATCATGGGACGGGAGGGAGGAGGGAGGACAAGAAGAGAAGATGACTTCTGCATACGGTATCAATCAAAACATCAACAATCGGTTTCACTTTTTGTCAAGTAGTCAGACGGGGTGGGGGGCGGGGGGGAGGGGGGCTGGGGGGGGGATGGTTTTACCGTTAGTGAGCGAAAGCTGTGACCATTTTCGGTAACACAGCCTCCGGCATCCGTCTGCCTTGTGTCTGGTCCTCTGTCTATCAGCCCCGTAACCGTTTTAACAATCCATACTCCCACTCCAATATCCGGGCAATTTTTAGCAAGGCAGATCACAAGTCTTAACCGTCCATCTCTACCCCCACCCCCCTCTCCTCCTCCGCCCCCTCCTCCTCCTCCACCTCCACCCCAACCCCCGTCTCAGTTTCCAACCGTCTGCACGCTGAGGCCAGCTGCAGTCTGACCGAGATGACGTCAGAATGTCCCCGCGGCAGTTGTGGTCATGGCCAGTGTCTAACAGGAACAGAATCAGAGAAGGTCGACCAGTGAGAAAAGGTAAAATTGCAGAGAAATTAAGCACGCGTTGGAACATTAACCAC
>CAUZXP010000463.1:0-20830 GCA_963584105.1 Alviniconcha strummeri | reverse complement strand
TAGCGCTATATAAAAGCGATCAATAATGTCCAGACGATCTGCTCGGTTAGAACTGCTGTTTTTATCTAACAGCATTGAGCGAGCGTGATACAAATAAGGCCGCGCTATTCGCGTGACGCACAGCCATGCATTTATTTATTTCGTTTTTATTCAGGTATAGAAAACTGTGTACAAATTCGCATGACGATATGCCTTTATCCCGGAGAATTCCGCACAGAGTGTGTGTTCGTGTGTGTGTGTGGGGGGGGGGGGGGGGAGGTGCTGTGCGTGCGTGTGTGTCTGCGCGCGCGCGTGCGTGCCTGTGTATATGTGTGTGTGAGCGCGTGCCGTGCGTGCGTGCGTGTGTGTGTGTGTGTGTGTGTGTGTGTGTGTGTGTGTGTGTGTGTGTGTGTGTGTGAGTGTGTGTCTGTCATTCCTGCCTGTGTAAGTGTGTAAAGTGTTCCTTTGTGAATGACGGTATCTCAGCTCTCTGGACGAGGCACGAAAGACGCAGTTTTAGTTCTGTCCTTCTCTGCCTCCGCTGTAACGTGCAACTAACCGCATGCGTTATTCAAAACACAGAGAGGTGAACTAAGTACAAAATAGTCTGTAGAGAAGACCTGGATTGTCTACTGAAGCTAGTTTTTGCGGGGAAGAGTAGGGAGCAGTAGCTGAAGGGCATCGAGAAGATTCACTAGGTGCCGATGTGTGTAGAACCGAGGAAAGAAGTGTATCTGAGACGACACTGAACCGACTATTATTAATCCAAAACATGTGGAACAGGCAAAACTTTTCCAGGCTCGCGGAATCATTGACAATGAATTGCGTGACTCAGCTTCGGGAAAATCTCTGCAGATATGGCTATTATAATTCATAATAATGCACAGATGTCAAATCACACACACACACACACACACACACACACACACACACACACACACACACACACACACACACGCACGCACGCACAGAGAGCGAGACAGACAGACAGACAGACAGACAGACAGACAGGTAGACTAAATATTATTAATAAGATAATAATATTTTATTACACAAGGATAAAGCTTTAAGCACAAGTCGGCTTTTTACAAATCTGTCCCTGATGACACACACGGCAACACTCAATACGTCAAACAAGAATACGAATAATTCCGGCAAACAAAATACATCTTAAGAACAAAAGAAACTATTCCTGGCTAAAACTTCGGAACATGCAAACTCAGCAATGTAAGACAGGTGCAAATCTGAATTTTCAGGAGAGAGAGAGAGAGAGAGAGAAGAGTGAGAAGAGAGAGAGAGAGAGAGAGGAGAGAGAGATGGAGGAGAGAGGTGAAGAGAGAGAGAGAGAGAGCAGCAACAAGCTGTTTATAAAAAAAAAACCCCAAATTTTCGAACAATTGCCATCCTCGGGGGATTATTTCTTACCTATAATTATATGCATATGAGCACAGGCGCATACACAACTGCACACACGCGTACGCCCCCCCCCCCCCCAACCCAACACACACACACACACACACACACACACACACACACACACACACACACACAAACACACATAGAACTACAGATACATGCACTACAGGTGATAGGCTGGTAGAAAAAGAGATGAAAGAAAACGGCAGATCCGCATGCACAAGAGAAGAGGTGGGTTTTCAGTTTTGACTTCAAAGAAGAGAGTGAAGCTGAATGCCTGACAGCCACGAGTATTGTAAAATCTAGTAGCAAAAGCATTGTATCAGCACTCTGTCGAGCTCGTTCACTAATTCAGTGTCTTATAAGTAAAAAGAGACTTCCAGATGATTCCCTTCTGCTTGTTCTTTTTGAGCATGCACAACAGGTTGGTCAGAAATGGAAGAGAAAAGCAAATGGCCGCAAAAATAGGAAGGTATATTCCAGAAGGAATTGATGCTTTGGCGTAGTAAAGCAACATCTGATCAATCAAGCAAGAAGAGAAGCACGTACATACTCTACAGAAATCAACTAAGGAACAAGGCAACATAGTGCTGTTGTTTTTTTTTTTTCGGTGAAAAAACAAACAAAAAAACAAAAACTTGCAAAAGTCCACATTCCGTCAGTCTCTTACATGTCCATGCACCTGTAATTTGGTGTGTTCAGCTCTTGCACAATACGTATACAATAATATAAATTAATACCAGAACAATAACAGTTAGTTAGTTGGTGCTTTGAGCCCAGTCAACCACAGAGGGTTATATCAGAGCTAACCAGAACAATAACAAAAACAACGACGACAAAACCACAAATAAATCGAACGCACATGCCTTTGGGTCGAGCTGCTCTCAAACAACGACACATAAAACAGATATAATAATGAATACAATTCATGAGTGCTAACTCGCGATTAGCACTCAGTATCCCTAAACGCCGGCAGCACACTCGAAGCACAACTAAGTGTGCGACCAACGTGTTGACAGCTCTAATTCGAGGCAGTCCTTACTGTCGCTGAACCCTCATTGAAATGAGAACCAAACACATTAAATGGTTAAAAAAGAACAGAACACAACATGCAAATTTTCCATTCTGGACACCAAAACAACCTACCTAAAACAGCAGAATGCTATTTATTATGCCAAAACACAACATGCGAATTTTCCAGTCTGGACAGCACAACAGCCTAACAAAACAGCAAATAAATATCCTAGATTTCAATTTTCACCGTTTAACTGTTGTTTAAGTGTTTGTTTTGTAGCTTCATAAAGGGGATTACCCCGAACGTTGGCTTGTTATCTTTCGTCGTAATAAATAGCGTTCTTTTTAACCTTTTATGTGTCTCGATTTTTTTTGTAAATTGTTTTATTATTTGATTTTTATTTGATTTTATTTTTTACAACACTAGCAATCATTCTCTCTCTCTCTCTCTCTCTCTCTCTCTCTCTCCTCTCTCCTCTCTCCTCTTCTCCTCTCTCTCTCTCTCCCCTCATAGAAATAAGACATTGCGTCTGACTATTCAACAGTTTTTGAATGCTTTACTCACAATCCCGTCTGGATGGGTTTGAGCTTGGTGCGGATGGTTTTGAAGTCGTATCGCTTGTGGGGGGTCCTCGTCCCAGCAGTCCGGATAAGGTCCGTCACTACCTTCGGGGAGGTACTCAGCTCCGAGAGGCGGGGTCTGAAGGGGACGTCTCCCGTCTGTGTCCTCACCCGCTCCACGATTTCTGCACACACCACACGATACCACGACATCGTAATTAAGTAGCTTGGTGTATTACGCCCATGTCAGCCAGTACGGTTATATGAGGGCGATATACCACGACATAAAATACGAAATCATCACATAAAATACTACTTCTCGACATAACGTATTATTTCTGCACATAAAGTACCGATACAACGACATAAAATGCTACTTCTCGACATACCATATTATTTCTGCACATTAAGTACTGTATTTGGACATAAAATACGATACCCGGACATAAAATACGATACGTGGATATAATACACACACACACACACACACACACACACACACACACACACACACACACACACACACACACACACGCACGCACGCACGCACGCACGCACGCACGCACGCACGCACGCACGTACGCACGCACGCACGCACGCACGCGCACACACAAGAAGAATCAATAATTAAGCATATTTTATGCATAAATAAATACACATCAAATGAGCAATTCAGCCGTCAGATTGGGTTGCAGTCCTCCCAGACTTATGTACTGAAACCCGACTCGAAAAGCGTAGTTTTGTGTGGAGAAAGAACTTACACAAACAATGCTGGTTACTTAATTGTATAAGTCTTTACTTGTGCTCGGGTTGTCGGTGTAGATGCCAAAGGACATGTCAGTGAGCTGTATCGTGCACATCCTCCTTTGTATTTCAGTCCAGTACCCCACCCGGCGCTGTGAACACGCAGCATTTGGTGGGCATTTTACGCTCAAAATACGTATCTCTCCACCTCCCCCCCCCCCCCACCCCCCCACTCCTCCCCCCCCCATTAAAAAAAAATCGTGTATTAAGTTAACGGTTTTGGGGTAGCGTGCCTTGCGGGAAATATGCCTGCAGTTCCGCGTCCACAATTTCGAGGAAGTAAAAAAAAAAGAAGAAGAAAAAGGATTACCGAGCGGTTCAATGACAATGTCCGCTATTGCACCCAAAGGAATAGGACTGGGAATATTCACATGGTTGGATAGAGCGAACCTGCACGTCGCCCCTGACTTAAATTTTGCATGGCCGAAACGACCGGGAAATTCCCAGTCGGGATAATGGGTGTCACGTGGTTCTGATTAACGCCATTTTCTTCGCTAGTAGCACCGAAGCGATACCAAAGACCACAACAGTACAAAATACTAAAAACCAGCCTGCGTCTAATTAGGCAGACAGTGTCCGGCAAAAAGCCTCTGCTTGAAAATGCGTTGACGCCATTTTGGGGGAATGGGAATGAGCGAAAATTGTTCCCGGTGGACAGTTCCGTCAACTTAATAAAATAATCACCAGGTGTGTGCCAGGTTAAACTGTACTTCTGCTATCAATGTTGAGCCCAAATTAAAGATAATTCTATCAACAGGAATAAAGATATTCAAGAAAATCGATGAGTCTGTCACCAGTGATGTGCCAAGTTATTTAAGCTATAGTTCTGTCGTCAATGGTGGGCCAAGTTATAAATAATTATACTTTTGTCGTAAAGGGTGTATCAAGTTATTTCAGTTTTTATTCTGTCGTCAGTTGTGTGCCAAGTTATTTAAAGTGAAATTCTGTCATCAAGAGAGGGACAAGTAAAACTACTTCTTTCGTCAAGAGTGTACCAATTTAAACTTGGAATGTTTAACTGAATTACACAAGAAATGTTTTGTGGTGCCAAATACACAATCATATCTCAATAATCAAACAGCAAATTATATCATTACAACAACAACTGGAAACATTGGTATAAAACGCCAGTGATACAAATGAGTATCTTTTTGCATTAGATACATACTCTATTCGGTGGGATTTCTGTCATTTAACGAAAGGATTAATATTTCTCTTCAAACTGCTGAAGTTATTAGACCTATATAATTACTATTCCTCTTAAAGTTACTGCGGTTATTACCCTAACGGTTGATGATAAAAGACGCATTTTTGTCTTTACTTTTCAAACAATTCTGAATAAATACAACAAAGGTATGAATGAGAGGAAGATAGAAAGAGACGGAAGGATTCGTCAGTATGGTAAAAACATAAGGTGAAGAAATGCCATAGGAATGAAACAAGGAGAACGGAAGCAGTTCAGTCATCACAATTTTGAAATAATGGACACCGGAAGACTTGTCTCACTACCGTGGGAAGAACTGGAATCTGCTAGATATAATGGTTTAGAGTCACAGGCGCCTGAAAACGGTGAGTTGTTCTGGCGACACGTGAAACTGATCCAGCAATAACGTACAACACTAACTTGCACTTCTTCAAAATGCCATGCGCCTCGATTTCGCGTCAAAATAAAGTTCACGGCTGCGCACAAACTGCGAACAGAAGACGTCAAAAACATCTGAAATATGAAACCAAATACGATATTCTCCTGCATCTGCAACCAACAACTAAAGAGTAATTTCAACAGAGGTTCGGCCGCACACACCGCTAGGCCGAAAAAAAGGGGAAAAAAGAAAAAAGAAAAACAACAACACTGACAGCAGCTTTGCATTTCTTTTACTGCCCAATCAAAACTGGCCATTTAATTTATTTGTGCCTTTTTGTTTTTTGTTTTGTTGTGTTGCTTTTTAATTTGTTATTATTATTGCTTTTGGGTCGGTCTGGCCATAACAGAAGTGAAAGAAATAACCAGGCTATAATCACTTCCCTTCCTGGATATCGATCGCCGGCTATGTTTGAAATCAAAAATCGCCCCCTCGCGAGAAGCGGAAAAGTGAAACAAATCCATGTACGTGCAGAATATCGGCAGTCTGCGTGCAAATGTGGATGTATCAACGAAGCAGACATCTTCCTGGGTCACGTAATCTATGTGAATTGTAGACTGTCAGTTTCAATTGAGCTCAAATAGTGTTATTTCTGTGGTGACATGATATGTATTTTTTCGCCTGCTGGGCCATCAGAAAGCGCGCACGCGCTCGCGCACACACACACACACACACACACAGGCGCGCGCGCAAGTGCACGCACGCACGGATACTCTCTCTCTCTCTCTCTCTCTCTCTCTCTCTCTCTCTCTCTCTCTCTCTCTCTCTCTCTCTCTCACATGTACTGACATCCAAGCTCTATAACAAAATAAAATATACAAAAAAATACACTAGCTGCATGATTTGTCCGGCTCTGGTGGGTGACAAATCGTGCAAACATCGCTGCACGTCTAAACGTCACCAGTGTGACACCGGTGACGAAACGTGCCGGGATGTGACAAAACGTGCCCGGGTGTGACAAAACGTGCCGGGATGTGACAAAACGTGCCGGGATGTGACAAAACGTGCCGCAACAGCCACCTCTTGCAGACACGTATTTCGAGTCTTTTGCGGCCGGGTGCCTGTGCTAGCACTCTAATAGCCTCACAGATTTATTAACAACCAGGTCATGTAGCGAACTCGTTGGACTTGTGGCATATATGCGTGCATGATCTGAATGAGGCTCTTCATCCCGACCCTGTCAGTGAGATCTATATCAGTGGGGGGTGGGAAGAAGGGGTGGGTGGAGAGGGAGGTAAGGGGGGTGGGTGGGTGGAAGAAGGGGTGGGTGGAGAGGGAGGTAAGTGGGGGGGGGGGGGAGAATGTCGGTTGTGAACGATGGTCGCACACCGTCTATGAGATTTTCATACATTAGATTAGTGGATTCCCCCCCCCCTCCCCCCTTTCCGGAAGGAGCCGATTACTTGTTGATTGTGTGGGTGTGTGAGTGGGTGTGGGTGTGTGCGTGTGTGTTCGGGGCTAAAAACAGGGAGCTAGAGTAGACAGTGCGAGTGTGTGTGCGTGCGTGTGTACGTGAGTGTGTGCGTGCGCGCGTGCGTGCGTGTGTGTGTGAGTGCGTGCGTGCGTGCGTGTGTGTGTGTGTGCGTGTGCGCGCGTGTATGTATGTGTGTGTGTGTGGGGGGGGGGGATATCCCCATATATCCTACCTCCATTTCCACGTACAAATCTCAAGCTCGGGCAGACACAAGACAAACAGCACATGCGAATCTGACATCTTTCAGTCTGAACGCAGCTATGCAAACACGTACGGAGCGAGAGCTCTCTGCAGCCACCACGCATCCATAGCCTATAGCTAGCCCCTACCTTTTGGGGAGAGTGTGATGTCCCCGTAAGGCCCCCGTCTGCCGTAAATTTCGAACATGATGATGGCAAAGGCGTAGACGTCTCCCTCCTGCGTGCCTCGTGACGGGGCTGTGTCCTGTAACAGCTCTGGGGCCCGCCACAGCAGATCTGCCACCGCAGAAAAACAACAAACAGCATGACACCATAGAAACAACAAAGGGCATGAGACCTGCAGAAACAACAGAGGGCATGACACCACAGAAACAAAACAAAAGACACCACAGAAACAAAACAAAATAATGACATCACAGAAACAACAAATGTCATGACACCACAGAAACAACAAACAACATGATACCACAGAAACAACAAAATGCTTGACACCACAGAAACAACAAAGTGCTTGACACCACAGAAACTACAAAAAAATTAGGGCATATATATAACCCAACAACACGCGAATGAGGTAAAGAACCTCTTTAAATATACATAACTATACAATGGAGATAACTAAGTGAAGGAAAACACAAACGAGTCAACAACAACAACAACAACAACAAAGGGGTAAAAGTCGCTAGCGGACCAACATGAAAACTGGAACCATGAGCAGACTGACAAAGCACCGAAGAAAAACAATTTAAACACCAACAAACGAACAAAAAACATTAAGTGAACAAAACAGAAACAGCATGAGAGATAGAAAACACCTAATAAAAGGATAAGAGTTTATTTTACGCTCTGGGTCAGTGTACATACGTGTTAAAAAATAACTAACCTTCCTAAAACGGGTTTTCCCAAAAGGCAAAAAACAACAACAACAACAAAAAAAACTAATCGACTAATGGCTTATGCCTTAAAATACCTTACTGATCTTATACCAGGTCTGGAAACCAAGTTTTAGAGAGTGAATTTTAGCGTGCTCAGATTAAAAAAATTAAAAAATTAAAAGCAAAATTTTTAAAAATAAATAAATCGTCAAGCTCCTTTAATAGTTCGATTTGGATAAAGTATTTTTCTTGGAGGGTTAAGCGCCTTTTCTCAGGTCTCAGCGAAGACTAAGATCAGAAAAGGTCACCCCTTCTGACGTGGATAAAACCATCTCAGGCCGAAGGCAGCTGCCCTGATCTAAGTAAAGCTGCTTCATTTCGATTTTTACACTCGATCAATGGACAGCATACAGCTACCAGCCATCTGTCCGCTTAAACGCGGTGTAGCTTTGCACGTAGACAGACGGGGAAAGGAACACCATGTCCTTTCCAGTACTCCTGCAGTAAAAAGCGGTCGTTGAACAATTATCTCTTTTAAATGAGCGAACTTCGCCTCTGTGGTTTTGTAATATTTTGTTTAGTCCAAGCCGCAACGAATTTTGTAATTTATAGGCAACTCTTGCAGCACACTGCAAAGTGTGACTGTGCGGTGCGCAATGACCTAGCTAGGAGTTCGTACAAACTTTCGAAACACTGATAGTGATTTTATTTTTTACCTAAACAGCCATGTATTTTACGGAACACCAGAGACGGTTGGATTTTCCGCTTTTGTGCATGGAACACATTAATTGCGTTATGGATTTTGACTCCCATCCCGCAACAGGATGGCTGTGCTAGCCGCAGATCAACTTGACCATTATTTCAATGCCACAAACCGACATCCAGGAGATGGGGAAATGACTGAGCAAGAACAACAAAAATACATACATAAAAAAGCTTTTAATACTAGCAACCCCGAAGACCACCCCCGTCAAATATTACTTTGCAATAGCCTACCTGCAAACGACTTCAATATTTATTTATTTTGTATCTGTGGCTGTAATGGGATTTCATGAGAGTACAATAATACATAATAATAAATCTTATATGGCGCTATACCCCGTAAAAAATTACAAGCTCGCGGCGCTGTACATTATCAACATCAAAATCCGCTTGACAATCAAAAAAAAGTGCAAGTACTATAAATGCAAATATCAATATTAAAATGACCAAAAAAAGCCAGGGTGAAACAAAACTGGCATCAGCTTTTCCCCATCCATTGCGGACAGTAAATATCTTGTCGGTGATGAGATGCACCTCATTGCTCATAACACAGTTCACGTTGATGGTACGGATTTCTAATCTGTATTGATGTTCATCGCCTCTGCATTGTCTACAGCCATCTGCCACAAGGCAATGTGGAAACAGACACCAGTTGTTATCGTCCTTGTCCGCAGGTCTACTCAGTCAAGTATGGTTTTCTATCTTTCAAACACGTAATCATCCTACATGTTTGTCCACATTCAAGTTCTCAGATAGTTACTTCCTGAATATTCCACCCTTGCTCAAAGTCTGCGAAATGTTTCATTGAAAGGCTGAATGCAAAACGACTGGAGCTGCTGCATCAAGAATCTGGAGGAAGTGATGCATCAGACGCAAGGAATTAATGCATGAGGACAGGAAAAGGATGTCTCCTGGACGTCGCCTGCTGTGTCTCACAAACTTCTTCTTCGGTATTCCATGTCTCACCAACACTTGCACAGTACTCCGTATTCAGGAATGTAATGCTCTAAAAGAGAAATCTCAGAAGAGAGAACTGGCAAACGTGTTGTCAGGATGTCAGTTCAGTATCAGTCACCTCTCTCTCTCTCTCTCTCTCTCTCTCTCTCTCTCTCTCTCTCTCTCTCTCTCTCTCTCTCTCTCCCTCCCCCCTCTCTTCCCCTCCGCCCGTCCGTCTCTCTCTCTCTTCCCCTCCGCCCCCTCTCTCTCCGCCCCCTCTTCTCTCTCTGCCTCCACCCCCCCCCCCTCTCTCTCCGCCCCCCCCCCCCTCTCTCTCTGTGTTTTGTTCAAGTTTGCAAGTCAACTAATATTCTTATTTGTAAAATCCTCCAGTGTGGCACAGAGGAAATAGAAACCAACGCCCCCTTTGTGGAGAACCCAGAACTACCAAAAATGCTTCCTATGAAACCTGCAACAAGTCAGAATAAACTTAATTTATCGTTGTTCATGCTTCGTCCACTGCATGCTTCATTCACTGCATGCTTCATCCACTGCTAGTAATTTTGCCTTTGTGCTATCTGCCTTTTCATTTAATTCTGCTTCATTGTTTCCGATTCTTTAATAGTCATAAACTGACGTCAAGCAAAGTGTGAATTAGACATTTGCTCCTTGAAAGCTAGAGTGTTGTCCTCATACGCTATGACCGTCACGGATGACTAGATCGGACAATCTTGGCAGGAACCAAAGCAGATGTTCCTTTTATTCCACCATTTTCTTGCCACATTGTCTGTAGTTTGAAATAGGCGAATAACCCCCCCCCCCCCCCCACACACACCTCTACTACCCCTGCCCTCCCCCCCCCCCCACACACACACACACGCACACGCACGCGCACACACACGCACACAGACACACACTACTATAAAAGAACATAAACATTAAGGACATTTCATGTCTTGCAATCCGTCCGACCTGTGTGGGTCAGGTCAAAAAGGGAGTAAATCAACTGCTTAATTATACTGGTGCCGTACCCAGGCGAAACGAGGCCCGCATTCTCCCTTGTGTGCCGTATACAGCTTAATCTAATCAGGTTTGAACACCGGTAGCCGTATCTGGTTCAGCACCCAGGGACACCCCGCTCTCGTTCGACCTAATGCCGCCTCATAAGGCCGAGTCCAAGCACATAGCTCGCGAGTTTTTGTGTCTGGGGGAAGGTTCTAGCTAAATTAACCCCAGGCAATAGAGACGTGTGTCTATTTGCCTACGTTGACACTGAGGCGCATCTCGCTTCTCGGCACGCGATGATCGAACCTAGATCGGCGTCGTGCTCGCCAGCTGCAGCCTCGCTGTCGATCACGCCAATGGCTGCATGACCCACAGAGAAGGAAGTGCGCATGACACTGGAGAGTTAGGTCAGGTTCCATTTCCGTTGCCGCTCATTAACAGGGGTTGATCTTTAAACGCGCTTTGGTGTAAACACATAAAACTAAAAGGTTGAAAAGCAAAACAAACAAACAAAAACAGAAAGCAAAAATGCGCTATTTATTTTGACAAAGCAAAACAAGCAAAAACAGAAAGCAAAAATGCGCTATTTATTTTGACAAAGCAAAACAAACAAACAAACAAACAAAAATTGCGTTCTTTTTAAACTTTGAATCTGTTTGGATCTTGTATCAGACCGTTAGCAGTCATTCTTGGTTCAGCTCTGTGATGTGCTCAGACCGCATTGGAATCTCCTCAGTTGATTAGTCTGTGTGAAAATACGTGCTTAAAATGCGATAGCCGTGATCGATGGAGACGATTGTCACGAAACAATCAAATCGGCGATGCCCCGTGTGACGTGCAAGCGCTCTGTCTGCTTATTCTCCTTTTCCTCTGCCCTCTCGCCCTCATATAACCGTAACGGTATAACCTGATGTAACAGTAATAGTGTGTGTCAGGATGTCAGTTCACAATCAGTCCCCCCCTCTCTCTCTCTCTCTCTCTCTCTCTCTCTCTCTCTCTCTCTCTCTCTCTCTCAAGTTACTTACTCCTCTTCCCTCCCTTTCACTCCGTCTGTCCAAGTAGTGTGCGAGAGACTAGCTGAACTCCTCAACGTAGCGGACTGCTTGCTTCAGCCTAATCAACACTCGATTCGCGGGCCGCTTTAACGTACCCGGAGTCCTCTTTTACTGCTTCCCTCTCGGCCACTTTCTTGTTCTTCTTCCTTCTGTGGAGGTCAGAACGGCATGGACTCGCCAGCTTGTAGGCCAGACGACCTCAAGTCTATTGCCGCTTGTCCGCAGATGACATGTTGCTTTGTCTCCGTCAGATGTGGGTGAAGGGTGTTGCAGCCTCTAGTGTGCAGGCTGTTAGGAAGGGGTGTGCGGTACCGTTGATGTGTGTGTTCTGCTCTGTGCGGTACGTTGATGCGTGTGTTCTGCTCTGACTCCTCGATTACAGAATGAGTGTGTGTGTGTGTGTGTGTGTGTGTGTGTGTGTGTGTGTGTGTGTGTGTGTGTGTGTGTGTGTGTGTGTGTGTGTGTGTTGGTGTGTTTTGTTGCAACGCGTACACACACGCACGCGTGTCTCTGTGTTTGACTCTTTGTGTTTGTGTGCGTATTGACATGTGCGTGTGTGTGTGTGTGTGTGTGTGTGTGTGTGTGTGTGTGTGTGTGTGTGTGTGTGTGTGTGTGTGTGTGTATGTGTGTATGTATGTGTGTGCGTGTGCGCGCGCGCGTGTGTGTGTATGTGTGTGTGTGTGTGTGTGCGCGCGCGCGTGCGTGTGTGTGTGTGTAGGTGCGTGTGCGTGCGTGCGTGTGTGTATATGTATGTGTGCATGCGTGCGTGCATGAGTGTGTGTGTGTGTGTGTGTGTGTGTGTGTGTGTGTGTGTGCGTGTGTGTGTGTGTGTGTGTTTCCGTGCCGCCACCTACACCTACATTGTATATGTCTGCACGGCTGTCTGTGCCTGTGAAACTGCCTGTCCCTGCCTGAGTCAGCGCGTGCGTGCATGCCGCTGTTTTAATTTTGATTCCCGTAAGTCCCATGAACTTTCCGATCCGAGATTAGCTCGGACAGTTAGACAGGCAGGACAGACACCATTAAATTGCCTCCCACAAACGAATGTACAAGGGCAAGCAGAAAACGAATTTCAGCGTGTAGAGGGTCTCAATGGAGGTCTCGTATTTCAGTCAGGATGCGATTAGATTCAAGTTGCAGGCGGTTTCCCTTTGGGACCGAATAAAATCTTCGTCACTTTTCCTTCCTGTCTCCCTGTGTCTATACAGATACAAAATAATGCTATTATCCACTGCCCAATCAAATGGAAATGCGTCCGTTAGGACCAGATCACGTGCACAGCCATAACAAAATCAATAGAAAAGAAACCCCAAAACAAAACGTAAGAGCAACAGAGGTTACTCTCACGTCGTATGGTATAATGTTTCTATTGAAAAATAAAAATGCCATCTTCTGTACAGTTCACTGTCGCCAATATCTGAATCCAAATAACCATCATTGCCAGTCCTATCTACTTCCATGCTCCTCCGTGGTTTTTCTGTCGTTGTTATGATCATTGTCATCATCATCAGCAGCAGCAGCAGCAACAATCATCCTATTTTACGTTAACATCAAGACCGGTTCTGTGTGGGTGCGTTTGTATGTGTTTGTGTTTTAGTTGTTATTGTTGATGTTGATGTTGATGTTGTTGTTGCTGTTGCTGTTGCCTTGCGTGTGTGCGCGTGTGCGTGCGTGCGTGCGTGCGTGCGTGCGTGTGTGTGTGTGTGAGTATGTGTGTGCGTGCGTGTGTGTTTGCGCACGATGTGTATGTAAGCCTAGGCGCACCACTACTGCTATTAGCGCAGATACTGAGAGGACATGAAACTTGTGAACATGCAAAGCTGCAATGAACACAAAACCTTCAAGCTGCCTCACCCCCACTCCCTCAAGCAAACACACAGGACTATGCTAGGAGATGATGGACTGGGACCATGCACGCACTCACTGCGGTAATACGCGTATTCTCCTATGTCATCTTGCGCCCCCTTGAGGAACTCGTGCAGCCCGAAGTCGGTGATCTTGAGGACCCAGCGACTGTCCACCACACAGTTGGACGACTTGAGCTTGCCGTGGGACTTGATCTCGCTGTCGTGCAAGTAGATCATGCCCTGCCCACCAAACACATACATCACAGACGGGTTCAATGGCTGGGCGGATAAATGGGTGGACTAATTATTAGTTAGCTCCTGGAGTGTAAAGTCCATTCAACCGCATAGGGTCACCTGAGGGCGATCGAATCACACATTCAATTTTTTTAATTTCTTTTTTACATCAGTTCAAAACACAAGTCACTGCATCAAAAGTATGTTTAATTCACTGCTGCAACGATAAACATCAACCATCCACCTATCAGTCAACGCACAGTAACAAATGTTTTGTTACATTTATATTCCGTAGGCCCTCTTCATGGGAATCTGCTTAAATCGTTTATGACTATGAGCAAGGTAAACTATTTTATCCTACGGGCCCACACGAGAAGATGCGTTTGCGAAAACGTTTTAACTGCATCAGTTTTGCCTAAAGCAGCTAGAATGTAGGGAGAAGATTTGGAGAAAAAAATGAAGCTGAATGGACCCTGAAAGCAGCAGTTAGGACAAGGAAGAAATTCCTGACAGTGGGCGAAGCATGTGGCCAATAGTATTCTCTTTCCTCGTCTACTCCCGGCTTTAAACAGAGAACATTTGTCAGCTCTGGGTCTACCTTAGTGTATCGTACACAGTCTATCAAAGCGACTCCGATACAGCTGGACTTCCGATTAAGATTAATTAGTACATTACCGCAATAAGGTGAGTAGGTTTCTAATGACAGACGGCCACCGGATGAATGGTGGGTGTTTCATTTGGAGTTTGCCAAAGGAGGCTTATAGCTTTTTGGTTGATGGTTGGCCTGGTCCAGGTCGAGATAAATACGTGTTGGGCTGAGTGGTTGACTTAGCTGGCCATGGAAGGTCGGTTGGTTGGTTTGCTGACTGACAATGCTGAGTGTCTGGTTTTCTTCAAGCTATAATAGGCTTGGTTGCAGTCAGTGATTAACGCCTACACGCTGTAATGGCGTGAAAGCACTATCCAGAGTGCTGCCGTGCGACCGATCTTGAACAGTCTACCTTATCCGACCGATCTTGAACAGTCTACCTTATCCGACCGATCTTGAACAGTCTACCTTATCCGACCGATCTTGAACAGTCTACCTTATCCGACCGATCTTGAACAGTCTACCTTATCCGACCGATCTTGAACAGTCTACCTTATCCGACCGACCTTGAACAGTCTATCTTATCCGAGCGATCTATACTGAACAATTAACCCTGCAGGACGAACCTACTTGAATAAATCTATACCTGGCTGAGTGATCCGTTTTCAAGAAATTTATCCTGACGAAACGATGACCTAATTGGGCCATCCATTCTTAAAAGTCTATCCCAACGGAACGGTCATCTAACAGCGATCCATTCTCAACGACAGGCCGAAATCCTAACAGAACGATCACCCAAATGAGCTGTCCGTTATCAAGAATCTATCCTAATGAAGCGATCACCTAACTGAGCGATCCATTTTCCACAATGTATTCTCGCCCAACGCTGTCTGGACTTCAATATCCTGGTAGAAAAATCGGAAGAAATAAAACAAACCTTGAATGAGGAAACTGTGTGCGGGGAGGGAAATGTTTCATGCCATTAATTTTATTTTTATCATTTGTTTGTAACTGTCTTCGGCTCAGACGGTACACGTATACGTGCTTAATGTTGTAATCATTATAAACAAAAACATCTCGATATCATTAGTCATAGCTTGATGGTTGTATCAATTCCGTCTTGGCCAGCTCACAGCTAAATTAAAATTCTAACCGGGAGGCTGAGTTCTAACTGCTGAAGTTAAGACGCAAACACCAACATCATGGTAAAAATAATAGGAAGAAGAATATTATTGATCCTCCGTTTACCCTTCCCACACTCGGGCGGTTCCGATTTATTACATCAAGTGCTTGTCTCGCGCCCACGGGGGTCGTTTGATTTCAAGGAAGGCATCAAGGTCAAAGGATCTCGGGACCGTAGAATTTTTGAAACAATCCGTCTGATTTTTTTTTCCTTTCCGCCTGATTTCCTTCAATTCCGACCGTCCTTGATCAGTTTTCCAGTTCAGGGTATCTCCGTCCCAACAGACTGAAAGCGAGGTCAGGACGAACGTGGAGGGAAAGGCCAGACGAAGTAGTTTCTTATTGAGGAAAGTGTCTATCGGAATTGTGGCGGGAGGTGGACGATGAAGGTCTGCTGAAAGAAGCGAATCGGCCAAACTCAATTTCGTAACCATTCCTGCCAACCTAGATTACGGATCCCAATGAACCGCAGCGCAATCCATGCCAAACTCTCTCTGTCTCTCTCTGTCTCTCTCTGTCTCTGTCTCTCTGTCTCTCTCTGTCTCTGTCTATCTCTCTCTCTCTATCTCTCTCTCTCTGTCTCTCTCTCTGTCTCTCTCTCTCTCTCTCTCTCTCTCTCTCTCTCTCTCTCTCTCTCTCTCTCTCCGTGTTTATTAGTCTGCCCGCCTCTCCCTCCCCACTCTTTCTGTGTCAAACTCTCTCTGTCTCTCTCTGTCTCTCTGTCTCTGTCTCTCTGTCTCTCGCTCTGTCTCTCTCTCGCTCTGTCTCTCTCTCTCTCTCTCTCTCTCTCTCTCTCTCTCTCTCTCTCTCTCTCTCTCTCCGTGTTTATTAGTCTGCCCGCCTCTCCCTCCCCACTCTTTCTGTGTCAGTCTGTCCACCACCCCTCATTCTGTTTATCAGTCTGTGTGTCCCTCCCTCCGCCTCTCTCTCTCTCTCCCTCTCTGTCTCTGTCTCACAAACACACACACACACAGTCGCACGCACCTCTCTCTCTCTCTCTCTCTCTCTCTCTCTCTCTCTTCCATCATGGGCGAGGGCTGGATGTAAAAAGACCTCGAGTCTTCTCCACTACCCTCGTAAAATAAAGTTAATTCATTCTCTCTCTCTCTCTCTCTCTCTCTCTCTCTCTCTCTCTCTCTCTCTCTCTCTCTCTCTCTCTCTCTCTCTGCCGCAAAGACGCGAAGGTAAGCAGCTAGGACAAAGTCTTCCATCTTACAGCGAAGTTCGACATTAAATATCAGACGTTTCCACAAAAATGGCACCGGATGCTGAAAGTTCAAAAGCTGTATCTTGATTTATATTAGACATGGATAAATGGGCCATTTCTCTCACGAAACACACCAGTGGACTCCAAAGATGCGTTTTTCTAAGTTCAATTCCACTTTGAAAATTAACAATGCATTCAAAATTAGAGTATGAACGAGGATTTGGATGTTTTTACTCGCTCTATGCGTGGACAAAAGCTTCGTTTTTTTGGTGGACGTTTACTGCCTAAAGCAGATATTGCTACATTTTTGTGAGGGAATATAAATTCCCTCACAAAAATGTAGCAATGTCTGTTTTTAGCTATCTGCATATTATAACTGCATAAATGTAATTTAGCACGCATTATTATCCCTTTCAGAGACTCTTCAAAATTGTCAGGGACATTACTCAAAAGGATTTCACGTGTCAACTCCCCCGCACCCTCTCTCTCTTTCTCTGTCTGTCTGTCTCTCTCTCCTTGTCGCTGTCTGTCTGTCTGTCTGTCTGTCTGTCTGTCTGTCTGTCTGTCTGTCTGTCTCTCTCTCTCTCTCTCTCTCTCTCTCTCTCTCTCTCTCTCTCTCTCTCTCTCTCTCTCTCTCTCTCGTTGCTGTTTGTTGTTATTTTGGTTTGAGCATCCTTCCTTAACTGCCGTTGTTGTAACACGGCCGTGAAGACAGGTTGAGTTGCTATTGTCAGGAGTTTTGTCTCGGGAAAGTGTCGGGTACAGGATTATCCAACGAACTTCCGCTGTATCTTCTAGTGATTTTTGTGACTTTCTCTGCCGCCGTTATATATATATCTTCTGCCTGTAGTACGATATATATATAAGAGTTGTTTTACACATTTTTTTATATATATATATTATTGTTGGTTTTCCCCGCATCTTTCGTGAATTACTCAAATTTTTATTTGTTATAGCTGCTTTTGCTTGTTTGTTGAATTTTTGTTTAGCGCTGAATATTACTTGTATAAATCTGATCATTATGACTTATGCCACTAGCGACCATTGGCCTCTCAAGGATGGTCTTCGTATTGGGCACCTGAACATTAATCATCTGATAAATAAAATGTCAGATGCCTCTCATATTGTCCACAATAGTAAACCTTATGGCAGGGGTTTTCATATATTTTGTTTTTCTGAATCAAGGCTCAATAACCACATGGATGATAAAGACATAGCTATAGAAGGATTCCATGTTATTAGGAAAGATCCACAAATTCAAAGAGAAACTGGCCTCGTTGTGTATGTCCATGAAACTATGTCTGTTACACGCCTTACTGAGTTTGAAAGGTATGGGGTAGAGTGTATTTGGCTGGAAGTCAAACTGCAAAAAACTTCTCCATTCCTGGTTGGGTTCCTATATCGAAATCCTTCAGAACCTGCAAACTGGACTGATAAATTCGTGTCAATGATGGACGTAGTCTGGCTAGAATCCAAAGAAATTATTTTAATGGGTGACTTCAATATTGATCTATCAAAAACCAACAAACCGTGGACAGACGTATTCTCTCTTTTTAACCTCTCTCAGACTGTTAGCTCCCCCACCCGGGTCACACCTTCATCAAAAACGCTCATTGATCATATCTACTCAACTGACATCGCGCACATCCTTGAAACCTGTGTGCCAGTAATCGGCGTCAGCGACCACTACCCCATCTGCTGCACTTGGTCAAAAAAAGGTGTAAAGATTCCCAAGGTAGGACACTCCCACTTAACATATAGGTCTTTTGCCAGATTTGACGAAAGTGAGTTCTTAAACGATCTTAACAATGCTCCCTTTGATAAAGTATACAATCATACTGACCCAGACGAGGCGTTAGCGACTTGGTATTCAGTGTTTCTTAAAGTCCTTGACAAACATGCTCCTCAGAAAAAGAGGAGAATCAAATATTCCTTCAAACCTGGATGGCTGACATTGGAAGTACTGGATGCAATGCGTTACAGAGATTATCTTCTTAAACTGAAACTATTTGATGAATACAAAAAACAAAGAAATAAAGTCATCTACATGATCCGAAACACAAAAAAACACTTTTTTGCTGAAAGTGAGTTCTTAAACGATCTTAACAATGCTCCCTTTGATAAAGTATACAATCATACTGACCCAGACGAGGCGTTAGCGACTTGGTATTCAGTGTTTCTTAAAGTCCTTGACAAACATGCTCCTCAGAAAAAGAGGAGAATCAAATATTCCTTCAAACCTGGATGGCTGACATTGGAAGTACTGGATGCAATGCGTTACAGAGATTATCTTCTTAAACTGAAACTATTTGATGAATACAAAAAACAAAGAAATAAAGTCATCTACATGATCCGAAACACAAAAAAACACTTTTTTGCTGACATTTTGACAAACAGCAAGAATTCAAAAGACACGTGGCGAGCTATTAATCTACTCACTAATAAACACGCACCAGCGAATACTAGCACTACTAGTGGAATTTCCCCAAATGACTTAAACAACCATTTTTGCAGTGTTGCCAGTAAAGTGATTAAAACAGATAATTCCCCCATCAACCAACTAACTCTGCTGGAACAGTATTGCACAGAAAAGATTAGCCATGAGGCCAGTGCGCTCCCTTTTATGACAGTGAGGGAAGTGTATAAATCTTTATGTCATTTAAAGCAGTCAAACACAAAAGGTACTGATGGTTTAGACGGGAAAATACTGCGCCTTTCGGCACCTTTTATTGCTGAAACTCTAACCTATATATATAACCTTTGTATTGACAAGAACACTTTCCCCCAGGTATTTAAGGAAGCAAAAGTTATCCCCCTCTTCAAATCTGGTGACAAATCGGATCCTTCAAACTTTAGACCCATTTCTATACTACCTATTTTGTCAAAACCGTTAGAAAAACATATCAATGAACACGTTATGAAGCATTTTCTTGTTAATGACTTGTTTTATCAAAAGCAATCAGGATTCAGACCAAACCACTCCTGCCATACAGCCTTAACAGAACTGATCGACACCTGGCTATCTGAAATCAACATAAACAAATTGTGTGGGGCCTTGTTCATTGACTTTGCTAAAGCCTTTGACGTAATCAATCATGACCTACTTTTAAGAAAACTAACCCTCTACGGCCTATCAGCGAACACCCTTAGTTTAATTTGCTCTTTCCTCAACAGCCGCCTGCAGAAGGTTTCACTGAAAGACAATCAGTCGGATTTTAAGACAGTTTTATATGGAGTTCCCCAAGGATCTGTCCTAGGACCTCTCCTGTTCTCCATCTATATAAACGACCTACCTTTACATGTCCCTTCTGCAAAATGTGACATGTTAGCAGATGACACAACAATTCACACCTCTGGACAGGATGTACCTGCACTAACAACTGTTCTCCAGTCATGTCTCTCTGATGTTGTTGAATGGACACATCTTAATCATATGTCTCTTAACCCGTCAAAAACGAAGTACATGATTCTAACGACGCGTCAGAAGCGACAACTACTTCACTCGCCGTGTGCGCACCTTTCTGTTGGTAACCAGCAAATAATTGAGGTCAGTGATCACAAAGTGTTAGGTGTTACAATAGACAATAATCTGACCTGGGGCCCTCACATTCGTGAGCTGTGCAAAACTACTGCTAAAAAAAGTCTACCAATCAGCAAAAATTATGCATTTTCTTAACTTTCATGCCAGAAAAACGTTTTTCCAAGCACACATTCAGTCAGGTATAGATTATGCTTCAACTCTTTGGGACTCAGCAAGTGACTCCTTGAAAAAACCCTTGAAGTCACTACACAGGCGAGCAATCAAAATTGTTCTTCTAAAACGAACTAGCCTTACCGATAAAGACTATAAAGCGGCTCAAATTCTCCCGCTATCTTCTATGTTAATGAGTAACAAAGGGCATTTTGTGTATCTATCAACAAAATTATTTATTAATCAAAGTTCGAGGAATTCATCAAGAAAGCTAAATGTGCCAATACCAAGGATAGATTTATTCAAGTCCAGCCTGGTTTATTCTGGTCCTGTTCTCTGGAACTCTTTGCCCAGCA